>BQNB010166552.1:0-14101 GCA_026074375.1 Tanacetum coccineum | reverse complement strand
GTGTTAGCAAATTTCGTCATTGATAATAGCACAAAAACTTTAAATCTATAATCAAAGTTTATTGAATCAATTAATTCAAGCAAGTTCGTTGCGGAAGAAAATTATAGTGTTAACCTAACCCGACTTTATGACACATAAACTTGCAAGAATACTGATTTAATTAAATCGAATTTCGATAGTTTAACGTCCGTTTAATATCAAAAAAACTCTTTCTGCATATAACACGCCACAAGGAATAATATATGTATATAAAACACATAATTAAACCAATAATTTGAGGAAGTTAAAGCGGGAACATTACAATATATTTTCTACACCCTCAATAACTTGCTAGAATCATTGATTTAATTAAAACAAGTTTCAATATTTATATAGTCCGTTTTAATATTTCAAAAATCTTTTGCATATATATAAACAACTAGCTTCAAGGCCCGCCCGTTGGGCGGGAAGCTTTAAGGTATTGTTGGAGGTGTTGTAGACAAATAAATGTAATTAGCAAGATAGTTCATAAGACAATATTGCGAAACATTGATTTAAAAAAAGAATTAATTATGATACAACATAATATAATTTGTTATGAGCTAATGTATTAATAGAAAAACTATTTAATAGTATCTACAAAAACACTTGGTACGCTCCCTACAACAATGAAGTGTATTCATACATTCATGCGTTTGAGCTTGTATGACATAGATATCAAAGCAAGTACTCGCTCGTTAGATCATGTATTTTCTAAGCCATGGTTCAACCTTATAATAGCTTTTTGCAAAGACTCTAAAGCGAGAAGCATATTCCTTGTGTTTTCTTAAATCGAGTGACCATTAGATGTAGAGAGCTCCTGCAAAATAAATATCTGAGTGGCAAGTAGTTCAAGCAATAACACTTGGATGTTGGCGTGTGAAAAGTGAGAATTATAAGCATACATGTACAACATTGTATTCCCAACTGCATTGAGATAGTTGCAGATAGTTTTCTAAACCAATGTACAGCCGAGCAATCGTTAAAGCCAACTCATTACCTCAGGAGTCGTAGAGATAGATGAGCCGACAGGACATATAAAGGGGGGCTTTAAACTATATGAAATTCAAAACGACTATCAAGAATATATCCATCATTCATAGTAATACTTTACAAACACATGAGTTCTTTATAAAACACATCAAAAATACAAACAACAATATTTAATAACGCTTTAAACATTTACTATAAAATTCTAAAATAATTTGTTAAAATATAAAAGAGAGAAAAATTCATTATCTGTGAGTGCGCGAGAATAAGGATATTTTTAATAATGAATAGAATAGAAGTTATAGAATTGGTTTTAACCGGCTTAGTGGGTTGAGTGGTAAAGGATAAAATGGAAAAATTGAAAAGTGAAAAAGAGATTTTTTTGATATACGGTAATTTGAAAAGGTTAGTATTAATATATATTATTAATTTTTGTAATATTGAAGTCTTTCAATCTTGTCAGTTTTCCTAATGAAAGCTGAAAAGTTGACTTATGTTGACTATTTTTGTGTAAAACGGTTACGGTTTGACCGGGAGTTTGATGGAGTTTTGAGTTCGTAAATGAACAGCTTTTGATTCGTTTTTCTGTTTTAAAGTGCTTTTGATGTTTTTAGTTCTTTTCGGGAAGTTTTCCTGCATTTAGCGAAAATCGTCGCGCAACGCGTACCGACACGACAGTTTATTCGAGAGTGGAAATTAAATGGATTTGGGAATGTGTTAATGGGTTTATTTATTTAATAAAATTCCATGTGATAGGAATTATCATTGGTTTAAAAACGTAAATCGGGTTGTAAATATTTGAAGTTAATCAGAAAACGGTGTTTTCGTAAAATTCGATAAAGACTAGTAACGGGTCCTTAAAAAGGTGAAATTTTGTTGAATGTAAGTGTAAAACCCTATTTTGTGGTTTGAAGTGTTTTTAAATGGATGAGCAAGATTCGGTTGAGTTTGTCTAAGTTTATGTTTTCGTCCGGGATCGCGTCAACGCTCAAATAGATTTTTGTAGCAATTTAATGTGATAGGTGTCGTGTGAATAACCTAGGTTTATGGAAAAATGATTTTAAACGCAATGAAAATAATAAATAAGTTCGGTTGACGTTTTAAATAGATGATAATATAGTTTTTAAGTGATCTCAACGCAAAAAGGAAAACCCGAGACCCTCCTTGGATGCTTAATTGGACGCCTATGGGATAAGGGGACAAGGAGGCTATTTTTAAGCCAATATGTCCCATAGTACTCTTATAACCACCACCACCTCAAATATTTTTGGTTCATGCACCATTTTAAAATCAAAACAAAAAAATTTCTATCTCTCTTCTCTCTCTCTCTACATTCGGACGAACCACAAGGAAGAAATAAATAAAGATTTTGAAGATTTTCTCAAGAACACGGGTTAAGAATAGATAGTGGGTTGATAGTTAGTAGACGCGGTTTATATAAAAGGTGTTCGAGTTTGTTCTTTTCACGTCAAAACCGAACCAAGGTCATCCAAACTTGAAATTTTCTAAACTTTGTTTAAAGTTGTACTTTTATGGCTATTATGGTGTTAAAACACTAGTTGTACGAGTTGATCGTCGTAAAAATCGAATCTTGGAAACGAAAATGTAAATAAAGGGGTGTTTGTGCGTCGGCTTATAAAGGAAAAAGAGAAAGGATTTTTAAGTTTGAATAAAATGGTTGTTGTGGTAATTTTACATTTTATAAAAGTGCTTAATAAGGGCTTATTTTGAAGCTTCGCTTATTTAAAAAGCTAGGTTATAGCTTATTTGGGTTTGTTTGGTTTCGGTTTGGGCTTGGCCCAACTAAAGGGTCCGTTTGGTTGCTTCGGTCCGACACAAAAGTGGGCTCGGCCCACTTGGTTTTGGCTTATTTGGTTTTTGACTTATATTATAAGCTTATGGCTTATTTGGTTTTCGACTTATATAAAAAGCTTATGGCCTATTTGGTTTTCGGCTTATATAAAATATTATGAGCTTATAGCTTATATTTGGTACGGCTTAATGGGCTTAAGGTCCATTGGGTTTTAGTTTATATTTTGGACTTATGTAAAGAGGTATGGACTAAGTTTTGCTATCGGGCTAAGTATTTAAGACCTTAATGGGCCATAAGGCCCAATAACAAGTAAATAGATTAGTGGACTTGTAAATGGACTAATGGTTTTGGTTTGGACTAAGAGGGTATTTGTTGGATTTGCCGAATGAAATTGAATTATTTTGCTACGGTTGGATAAAACGTGTGGAAAATATTGATTTTGTGTTTTGTCGGAAAATGTTGAGTTCGTGAAGAGTGGTTGGGATTAAGGTTTAAAACCTTGGAAAAAGTCATATAGACGTACGGGTCATGCCGAATTTTCGAAAGAAGTTTATACTTAGAAACTTTGCTTAAAAGGGTAAGTTTTCAAAGATTTTAATTTTAAAAAATTATTTTACTTCAAAATTTAATGCAGGACGAAAGATATGTTTTCCTCGAAAGCTTTCTTAAATATTTAATATTTATAATCGTTGTGTCGTTTTGATTTGAAAAAATAAAGGATAATTTTTATGGAAGGTTAAGTGTCGAGATAAAAGCTATTGGACATGGACATATTAAAATAACGAGACGTTATAATTACCCCGTTAGCCCGATAATAAGACGAAAATAATAATAAAATATTATTATTTTATTTAAATTATTAAATAAAATAAAAATGCAACTATAACCAAAAGTAAAGTCTGTTTTTAGTAAAACCTCAAACATGGCGAAAGTCGACTAGCCCGAGCCTCAAAACTTTTTGTCAGATTTCCGCGGAGTATTTGATCGACTGTTTCGTTTTAACGATTGAAGGTGTCTTGAGTGAATTGTATTTATGTCACACTTAGCCCAAGTGTTGAGTCATTTTGCGTAATTACCACACAAACATTATATGACATAACGATTTTGGTAAAGTTAACGATTTTGGTAAAGTTAACAATTTTGGTAAAGTTAACGATTTTGGTAAAGTTAACGATATTGGTAAAGATAACGGTTTTGGTAACGGTTTCGTATGAGATAACGGTTTTGGTAAGAGATAGCGGGTTCATTACAAGATAATGGTTTTGAGATAAAAAGTAAAGGTTTGATGATAAGAAAAAGGGGGTTTTGTAACGGTCTTGAGAATTTTGGTGTGTGTAAAGACGAACGCTTGTACAATAAGACAACTTTGTACAAACATTAATTAAGTGTCGTAATTGACTAGGTCGTGGTCGGGTACTACTGTGCGCTTGCATTGAGATTATTTGTGCTTTGAGATTTATGTTGTTTGCATTTTGCTATTGAGGTGAGTTATCGTAGCCTCATTTTTCTACTGTTTTTGCATTGGGGGAAAATGATACTCAAATGTGTTTTGAAATGTTTTTAGAAATTGAACTGTGCGAAATGTGGTTTTATTTTTGGGACAAGATATGTGCTTATGACTGCTATGTGAATATTATGTGTTGCATGATTGATTGGATCGGATGGGTACGCCTACCCAGTATTTGTGTGATTATTGGAGCGGATGGGTACGCCTACCCAAGTTGGTGTGTGGTCTTGCCCTAATTTAGTGCTCCAGCTAGTAGGCCCTTTAGGTGTGTAAGTGACATACGGTATTTGACTAGCGGCGTAAGCTCTGCCTACCCAAGTTTATGTGTGGTACTTGTCCTAATTTTAGTGTTCAGCTGACGTTAGGCCCTGTAGGTGAGTAAGTGAAACATTGAGTATCTTGACTAGCCAGACATGCTAAGTCATGGTTTGCTTGCATATATTCACTGTCATATAGCACTATTGTCCACTATTTTGAGATATTGGCATAGCTTTTGGGTTTAAGGTCAAACCTACGAGCTCACCGACATTATTGTTGACGTTTTCGAGTATCCTTTTCAGGTGTGTCAACCAAAGGTATGTGAATGGTATTGGAAGAGCAAAGATGTAACCCAAGGGGACTAGGTCAAGATGGGAATTGATTGTTTTGTCTTTAGTCAAGTCTTGACTTTAATAATTATGTAAACACAAGTTTCTTTCTTGGTTAATTTTAATGTGTATATTCTTGCTATCTTGTGCGATGTAACGGTATCGTGCATCCCGTGTTCCGCCTCTCGGGGGTGACAGATTGGATCAGTAGACTAAGGCTTATAGAGAATGCCGGTTTTTATAAAAATAAAATAAAAACGCAACTATAACCAAAAAGTGAAGTATGTTTTTAGGTAAAACCTCGAACATGGCAGAAGTTGACTAGCCCAAGCAGTTCATAGTACTCTCTTAAATTACGCATAGCCTGATCAACTATGCTTAATTCATGAAGGACTATGAAATGATGGGGTTAGTTTTCTAAAGTTATGTTAGAGGAGGGAAGGGATGTGTGAGTAATGCGACCACCTGAAAATGATAGGATGTAATGTGATGAGAACACTTGCGAGTGTTGAGTTTGAGATCATATTGATTTTAGGATTGCCATGCTGCCTTAGTAATAATAGTATGCGATGCCTTGAGAATGTAAGTGAAATTATCGCGGGTAGCGATGTTGATTGATTGATGTTGGTCATGCTTGCCTTAGTGTAGTGCATGTTGCCTTGAGAATTTTAGTGGAATGTCGCAGGTAGCGACGTGAATTGAGGATATGCTTTTGTGGATTATGTGCTCTATGTGATGACCAGTTGTGCCTGTTCGGTATCGAACCTGGTCGGTGTTTATTCATTGTTCGTATTCTTCCTGATATATTTAATATATAGGGATATATATATATATATATATATGGTTATGAACGTCTAATTTCGAACGCTATAATGGTTTGTATATGTAATAATGCTAATAATTTAGATAATAATATTTTATACTTATACCCTTTTATCGTGTTATCACAGGATGTCTACCCTAGTGTTTGTTGACCCAGAGATTTGCACCCAGGCTGACGGAGCTTAGAGCTCCCGAGTGCCCGTGTCATTACTAGAGGATCCCTATGAGGCTATTAGGCAGGCTTATTTGGTTGGGACAAACACTTAGTCTGAACCTATTGAGGCGCCTAAGTCACCACACACTGTAGCATCAGCCATTTCACTCCCTGATAGTACACCACCCACATGTCATGTTGAGGAGTCAAAGGGTTTCGACACGTCAGGTGCGAGATCCATGTCATCGGATTCTACCACACCACTTTCACTAGATCACCCACTTACCCATACTACACCCACATTGGTTCCCGTTCTTCGTAGGACCGCACGTATGGTTGTGCGTGTTCCGCCGACGATGTTACCTGGCCTCTCTGCCAGTATAGCAGAGGTGGCAGCTATGTCTAATTCAGCGTTCCGTAAGAGGTTTAGTCATCTTACGAGAGTTCACCATCTTCGTCACTGTCAGACCTTCCTTCACGAAAGCATTATCGGGGAACATCTGAGTTAGTAGAGGATGATAATGAGGAGGGGTGACGAGGAGGAGGATGAGGATATGGAGGAGAATTTGGATTCTAACAGTGTGAGCGAGGACGCAAAGGACGAGGGTCCTACTACAGAGGATAAGGATCCTGCTGCGGGGGACGAGGGTCTTGCTGCGGGGGATGAGGGCCTCGGTATGGGAGTTAATAGTCTTAGTTTAGGTAGGGATGAGGTTGTACCTAAGGGTCAGCAGCGGGCAGCCCCGGTTGTGGAGACAGCCGTGGGTGAGCCTCTAGAATTGGGATAAGGGGCGTTAAGACGCCGGGAGATAGCATTGGGGGATGGCCGAATGCCTAGTGTATTTGAGGTAGGTTAGAGTTTTGGATCTTTACCAGAGTCTGAGAGACCAGAGATAGTGTCGGCACTTAGGCAGCCCACACTTACTACATGGATGGACCCGAAGGATGGTATAGTTTACATTGATGTTCCTGCTTACCCACCACCAGCACCACCTTCTCTGACACCACCATCACCCGAGTGGTCGTCTGGTTTACTTCCTATTTCTCCAGCACCTTCTATTGTTCCTTCACCTATTTCATCACCCATGATATCACTAATCGTTCCATTGCCTGTAGCTTCACCTGCTACGGCTAAGACTGAGGGATTTTTGACCGAATTGGGAGCTCGAGTTGAGATGCAGGGGGGATTGCTTCATGATCATATGGTATGATTGGAGGAGCTATCACCTGCTTTGTTTGAGAGGTATGATAAGGACATAGGAGAATTATTTACTAGGTTAGGGGCAGTCAGGGATGAGATTTTCTCCCAGAGATATCGATTTAGGAGTCTAGAGCATGAGCAGGAAAGGGTTGCGGTGACTATTAGAGCGATTTGGAGACCAGTATTAGCCTTGGAGTCATGGGCTGGTCAGACGGATGCACAGAGAGTAGCTCTATGGCATGTCATTAGTGATACGCAGATGGAGAATCGAGAGTTGCGATTACAGCTCGCAGAGGAGAGACGTGCGCGGTTGGATTTGACTGAGGTTGTTGATAGTACGAGGAGAGGGTAGGAGCCCAGAGGAGATGTGTAGGATATATGGGATTTATTTGTAGTTGTGTATATCACTAAACTGGGTAGCGTCGGTTAGTGTCGGTATTATGATTAGAAAAGTTCTTTTTGTATTGGTAGTTATGACAAATCCTTACTAGTTGTTAGGTGATTTGTACTGAAATCGTCTTTATGATAGTGAAGGAAATTTTATTCAATAATTATGGATAGCAGTGTTTTTTGTTATTTTGTGTTAGCTTGAGAGCATAGTTTTCCGTGTGTGGTAGTATTATGATTGGTCGCTCGTGATATAGCGGATACCCATTTCCTTATTAGGATTTGCGTGCGATGTAGTTGGTATATTCGGTAAGCTTGAAATGTTTTCGAGCTGATCAATTTTATAATTTTGTTAGAAGAGCTAATAGGAAAGTGAGAAACCGTGGATGGTCACGGGGAATATTAGAAAGAGTAGTAGTGATCAAATTGGAAACCTGGTCATACTTTTTATTGTATCGGCTTTTGGGAGGTATCTTAACCTCTCTAAGTAGAGTGAGATTTAAGGCACTCTTTGAGTAGGATTGATTTGGAAACGTTTAAGGCAAATAATAAAGAAGTTTGACCAAGTAAGGTTTACTTGGGAATTTTGAGTGAGTGACTGGTTGTAAAAGAACCATAGGCGTTCTTGAGAGAGTAGAGTGTGAGTCGTGTTATGTAGAACACATACCCTGTAGGGTTAGTCCCGTTGGTTGAATAACCTAAAAGTTTGGCAATGTTAATTTTGATAGAGTAGTCGTCACGTCGAGGACTGGATCGTATCCTGACACCCGACTGAGACAGTGTGACCTAAGTTTGAGGAAATTGTGAAACTAAGAGATAGTATGAGAGGCTATCGTAATTTTGTGAACGGATATGGATTGACCATGAGAAAGTGTGGAGTTAGACTGTGGAAAGACTTAGTCTTTAGAGGAATCGTAAGAAACCTTGCTTGAAAAGACTAAATCCTAGTGATTTGATGTGATTCTTCGAGGAATGGAATTTCCTGTCAGTATTGTGAGTTGATAATTTGAGTTGAATTTCGGGGCGAAATTCCTTTAAGGGGGTGAGACTGTGATAACCGGTAATTTGCCCAGGGTTAAGTATTATAAAATATTATAAATTTTGTATTTTGAAGTCTTTCAATCTTGTCAGTTTTCCTGATGAAAGCTGAAAAGTTGACTTCTGTTGACTATTTTTGCGTAAAACGGTTTTGGTTTAACCGGGAGTTTGATGGAGTTTTGAGTTTGTAAATGAATCGCTTTTGATTCGTTTTTCTGTTTTAGAGTGGTTTTGAGGTTTTCAGTGCTTTCCGGGAAGTTTTCTCGCGTTTAGCGAAAAATCATCACGCAGCGCGTACCGGCACGATAGTTTATTCGAGTGTGGAGATTTAATGAATTTGGGAATGTGTTAATGGGTTTATTTATTTAATAAATTCATAATGATAAAATAACGTTGGTTTAAAACGTAAATCGTGGGAATCTGTGAGATCTGGAATTGGTATCAGGAAAATTGGTTTGTTTTCGTAAAAATTCGGTAAAAGAATGTAGGTACGGTCGTAAAAATAAGTCGTTTTGTGATTAGGTGGTAAGTAGTGGAATGTACGTGAAAAAATTATGCTGTGTGGTGGATTCTTGTTGTGTTTTTGATGTTGCAAATTGGGTTGTATATAAGTAATTTGGTTGAATATAAGTTGTTAAAACCCTATTTTGTGGTTAGAAGTATTTTTAAATGGATGAGCAAGGTTCGCTTGAGTTTTGTCAAAAATTAATGTTTTCGGTTCGGAGCCGGCCGGCAACGGCTCAAAATGGATTTTTGTAGCAATTTAATGTGATATGTGTCGTTTGAATAACCTAGGTTTATGGAAAAATGATTTTAAACGCAATGAAAATAATAATTAAGTTTGGTTGATGATAAGTGTAAAATACACATATCCATTTATGCTTAAAATAACCCAATTAAACCCAAAACACAGTGAAAAATGGCAAAAATATACTTGTTTCTGTGTTCTGTGTGTGCAGGTACGGATATATCAGAAATCACAAGAAAACCATCAAAAACAAGCAAACACGGACACGAGAACGGAAGAGTGTACAAAAGCCGGAAGCCAAAGCCAGAAAAAGTCAAATCTACAGTCAACTCCAGTCAATCTTGGTCAACAAAAGTCAACAAGACCCAAAATGTTTCAAAATAACCCCTCAACTTTCAGAAAAGTCCATAAATGGTCCCTAAGCCTAAATGGGCCACACCCGGATCCATAAGCCCATTACACTAGTCCATTTACCCTTTTCTATAAACCACAAGGACTGAAATTGCCATTTACAAAAAGTCTTTTATACTACACCATTTATAAAACACCACAAGGGCCATATTTGCAAATTCCTCAAACTTCAACTGAATTTTACTTTTTCAGTTAAACAAATTGGGCGCGAAAGGTGTTACTGTTTACCTTTCTTCCCCGTTTCACCATCCAGGGTAAAAGAAAGGGCAAATGGGAATTGAGGGCTCTATTGGTCAATTCAAGAGCTCATTAACAAGATGCCAGGGACAAATTAGTCTAATCAAAGGATTTTAGTAGCTCGCTCTCATGATCAAGCCACGTCAGAGCAAGGAAAGCACACAAGGATATGGGTTTTTGTGCTAAATCACTCAGAGAAGAAACACAAGTGAGCCTCTAACGGATTGCCAGCTTGGCAATCCGTGTAAGGTCACTTAGTGATCCAACGGCTCAAAACTTAGCCCCAATGATTGGTTGATTTGATGGCAGAGATTGATGGGCGCCTCTAACAAACTCAAAGGCCTAGAAGCTTCACTATGTGCTATAAATAGCACCCTCATCACACACACACAGGATGTTCCTTTCTTTTCTAGTTTTAGCCTAGTGTAGTTTTTTTTAAAAGCTTAATGTAATTTTGATTTAAAATCAGTTGTAATTTCTTTTTAAGTAATGTAATTCAGTTCTTTTTAATAAAATTTAGTTTAAATTTGTCATAAACTTTCATTGCTTTCAACTCATAAGCTCTTTCAATAAGCCTATTTGTCTCAATAAGCTAATAAGCTCATAATAAGCTCTTTCAGTCTATAAGCTGAAATAGAGCTTAATCAATTCAGAAATAAACTTATCTAAACCTTAAAATAGCTTAACTTACATTTACCTTGGACTTTATTGGATTTAATCTTAAAGGAAGGGGATATCATTCAATCATAGAACAGCTTATTCACTTTGCTTTTGGGTGTTACGAATTAATGGAGGGAGATCATCTCAGAATGATCTCTATGGACTTAACACCAAGCATATCAATAAGCAAGGAGAGCAGTTGAAGCTGCCCTTTTGGGACTCTGTTCAGCTAGAGGTTAGTGAGTTTCCGTTTAAGAATTACTTGTATATCATAATTTAGGCCTAAATAGTTTATAGCAAAAGTTTCTTCATAATCTGCTTTTTACTTAAATTACTAGCTTATATGTGCTAATCTCTTTTATTTAGGTTATTAGATTATTTAGTTAATCTGTTTCATTTACTTCTCCTGTTTTCATTTCTAGTTCACAATTAGCTTAAGTATTGCTTATAAGTGTAAAGTGCTTAATTGCTTAATATGTTTGCTTATTAGTGCTTATTAACTTTTATTCTAGCTTATTAAGTGTGATTGCTCATCTGTTTTTAGCTTAAATAGTTTAAATCCTGTATTAGCTTAATTTGTCTTTAAAAAAGCCATAAAAACCAAAAAATATAGTAGCATAGTTATAGAACTTAGATTTTTGCTTATTTAGTTGTTAATTCATTATCATTAAGCTTGTTTTAAGTAGTTAATTATCAGGTATTCCGGAGTTGTCAATTAGATTTTAATTTTTAAGCTTTGTTAAAATCTGTCCATTTCATAAAGGGGTGTTTGGCATAACCTTGTTTGATCACCAAAAGTCAAATTAAGCTGTCCATTTTACTTGAGTCAATTTCATTTTTACTTATAATCATTAGGAAAAGCATTTTCAAAAGTTATAGTTCAAAATCTAAAAAGTTAGGGCTTAATTTGTATTTGTCTGCACCAGGGCACTTTTTAGCTTAAATTAGGATTGCTTATAGTTGATCTAGGATCTCTAGGATTTGTTTGTGCTAGTTTTATGTTCATATTTTATGTTCATACACACTTGATAGAGTGTGTTTAGTGCAGCTTTAGCTCTTAGAATTTCTTGCATTTTGGTCCTTGTGGCATTACCAAGTGTATCAGTAGGAACCTTAGTGTTCCTGCTGCCACTTTTTGTGAAGTCTTAAGCTAGGTAACCTTAAGTCTTAGCTTTTCAAATTAAGGTAGGATATAGTTTAGATGTAGCTTATTATAGATTAAGTCTTAATTTGCAATTTGTAGCTTATTTTCCTAGTTTAATTTGCTGTTAAAAGTCATAAAAAAACATTAAAAGCCAAAAACAGTTAGCAATAGAAATTAGCTTTTAAATTTTAGATTCTAGCTTATAGTATTAGGATTTATTGCTTAAATTAGTGGCTTATAAGTTGTTTGTCAAGTTTTCAAAAGCTCATTTGCTGTTTTTGCTATTTGTGCAAATTAGCTTATTTTGATTTTAAGTTTTTTCCTTGTTTCCTGAGTATGCTACTTTCATCATCATTTTCCGTTGTTCTCTAGTGTGTTAAGCTTAGATTTCTTTTCAAAAATAGATTAAGCACTTCATAAGCTTTCCAAATCATCTTTTGTTTTCAAAATTGAGCTTAATTTGAGCTTAATAGAGCTGTTTAAGTAAAAATAAGCCCAATCACCACCTTTCTGTCACAGCTTTTTGAAAAGCTTTTTAAGAGCTTATTAGTTAGTTTTAGCTTAAGTTCCTTTTATTAAAGTAGCTTATTTTTGTGTCCTCTATAAGTCTTAGTATTTAGATTTTCATAAAAAGCAAAAATAAAAAAAGTGCAAAAAGGGGTTTACCACACTCGAACCCACGACCTCCCACACACAACACACATGCCTTAACATCATGCTACAATAGCTCATCCGTTCTTTCTTCCTTTCATTAAATCTTTATACACAATTTGGCCTATTAAGCCAAATAAGCTGTTAAGCTTATTTCGTGGCTTATTTTATAAGCTTCGACTTAAGTCTTATTTTTCCTAGGATTCTTATAGCATAATCTATTTTCTGTATTTTTTCTAGAATTTTTACTATAAGTTTAGTATTTTTAATCTTTTATTTTCTTTAAAAACTTCAAAAAATCATAAAATATAGAAAATTAATCAGAAAAATAAAAATATTTTTTTATAAAATTTAATTTATCATAAAGTTTGTAGGAAAATTAGTTTCACTTTCGTAGGGTCTATTTTGCAAGAATTCACTTTTTTAAAGAACGAGTTTCGTTCCCGTTCTCGGTTTTCAATTTTTAACTCTCGTTTTAACTCCGTTTTCATTCTAGCTTTTTTTAATCTTCGTTTTTAGTCAATTAGAATACAATTTAAAAGAAAAATAAAAATTAGGTTTAATTTTGTAGAATTTAAGTTTTTGGCCTTAGTTTTAGTGTCCCGTTTCGCGTTTTTAATTAAATTTTGAAATTGTTGCTTTTTATTTAGTAGTGATAGCTTATCAAAAAAATATCTTTGCTTCATTCAAATCAGAATCCGAGCTAAAACGTGGTTTCAATATCACTGGTTGTTGGGGAAACGACCCGGGTGATCATATTTACCCGGTTTAATATACGTATAATATATTATATTATATATATTTTTGAGAGTGACTTTTCCTTAGGGAATTTTCTTAATTGCTCTTGTGGAATATTATTTAATAGTATATTTTATTACGTGTATAAAACTATCAATCAATGATCAAACAGACAAACATATGCATCATATATTTGTCTAAGTAATCATTATATAATCCATCATTTTCCCTACAATTTTATGCAGAAAAGGAGATCATATAACTGGATTTCTGTTTGAGCATATATACAAGGAGAGGCCGGGGTATGTACCTCTCATCTACATAAACATTTCTGAGATGTCGTGTTAGGTCACAGGGCCAAGTTGATAGTGTGGTCAAAGTAGGTTTGGACGGCAACATGCGTTTTTAGTGGGTCAAAATGGGCATAAACCGACTGGGTTGAACTTTAGACATTCCTTAAATAGATCATTGATCAAAGATTATTATTTGACTAAAATTAATATATGAACTTTTGAAAATGGGATATGGTGGCCACCCAAGTACTCCATTGTTGTCATAAGGCTACTTAATGCTAAAACTAACTTACAAAGAAACTTTGTTATACGGAGAAGCTATGCATCAGTTGGTTGAATATCTTGCTGAAAGAATGATATATGGAGTGACATTACAAAGAAACTCTGTTATGCGGAGAAGCTATGCAAATCAGGTACATTACATAGCCTTTTCTGTGTAAATTTAAGATTTCTCCTGGAGTCAATTTTATTGTTATATAACTGATTGTTAGACGTAGCAAACTGGCCTAGTCAAAACATATACAGGTCAAATTGGGTATCTTATTCTGTGATCAAGTGGGTTGGTCGATTTAAAGGGTTTTTTTTGTGAAAATTTCTATGTATATGATAGGACTACATATCAATTTATAAGAATAATAATTTAACTATTTTTAACATGCTTGTTCCTAATTATTGAAGTTGTTAAAACATCTCAGGTAGGTT
>BQNB010166551.1:0-14101 GCA_026074375.1 Tanacetum coccineum | reverse complement strand
ATTAATATACATAATAAATATATACTTATATTATTATATACAATAAGCGAGTATTAAATACATATATAATAAATATACGCTTATAGTATTATACATATACTAATAGAGTGATATCTTAGTGTATACGTGTGTGACCTCGTAGGCTCACGTATTCGTAGCCGTACAAATATCCATATGACATGAGCACAAACCAACAGCCCCCACTTGAGAATGTCATGGTCATAGAATATAACATACTAACATTGATGAATAGTCTAGCAACATCATTAATGCTCTTAAAATTACCTGAGTGTTTAGTTTTGGTAAACACCTCAGCCTTCAATGGTTTAAGTCAGTCTTATCCTTTTGTTTCAGATAAATGTTAAATATGGGTATGGATTAATAGTCATTCCATAGTTTAACGATTATGTTTTTCGCTTTAGAATTGATCATAAGTACCAAATATAAAAATAATCATCTTAACTACACTTTGGGTGCGACCACACAAACATCTGATCAACCCAATGAGGGGTCCAGTAGGTATCTAACTCCTAAACACGTATAGGAATAAATTTTGTTTTGACTATACGTGTTTGTCATGTATTTCAAAATATTTCTAAAATAGCCTTTATAACTACCTTTTAACAGTATATCATTTGACTAGAATCAAGAAATACCATCCATACACGCAAAATCTACTTGCATCTCAAGTCTGAGGATAAACATAACTTTCACCATGTGTCTAATGCACCTATTGACGCTTGTTGGGATTAAAAGACTTCATAGAATTTCTACAGCTCAGGTATACGTTAGTACTGTCAAGCTTAACTTAGTACTGTTTAGTAAACATATGAGAATTATGCTAAGTAGTTAGTACTGGTAGTATAATGTTACTACTGTTAGTATAATTTAGTACTGTTAGTATAAAGTTACTGCTGTTAGTAGAAGTTAAGACAGCTCGGAGTTGAAGACTAAAAATATGCTAAGTAGTTACTACTGTTAGTACAAAAGTTACTACTGTTAGTGTAACTTAATATTGTTAGTATAACTTAGTACTGCTAGAGTAAAGTTAAAATTGTTAGCATAAAGTTAGTACTGCTGGTACTTACTACTGCTTGTGCTCAGTTAGTGCTGCTGGTTATAAAGTTACAACTGTTGAGTGATTACAATTGCTGGAAGGATTATGCTGATAGAGATAAGATCAAAGACATATCAGAGAAGAGATAAAGATTGAGTGAAGAACAAGAATACTTACGAAGATAAGTATTAGTTATTTGTAAAGAAGATATGTATAACTTATTTTTTTAGAAGATTACATTCTCTTATAGAAAAGATCATGATAAGTTAGGAAAGTATTGTAAGCCTTGTAGGACTCATTGGTGTATAAAAGGAGGTCCTAGGGTATAGAATTTATATATTACATTCACATAAGTTTTCATAGTTGTCAAGTCGATTAAAGCTTTAAGGTTGTAGACCCTAGTACTAGTCAAGAGTACTCATATTATTAATCTAATAATATTGAAGCATTTGGTTATATCTTTGTTCATTCACAATTACTGTTTTATTCATATTACTTCTACATATTAAAGTGTAGTTTCCGCATACACTTTAGTATACATACAAAGTTTCTACAACAAGTTATTTTGATTTTATCCAAGGTAATTTAACCTTAGACAGGCTAAGGAATCGATTAAGATTTAGGATCAACATGTGGTATCAGAGCTTGTACTTTGAGAAACTTTGATCTAGAAGTCATAAAGTTTGAATCTGCATAGAACAATACTACTGCTAAGCTTCTCATAATCAAATTAGGTGAGTATGAGATGTGGGTGATAAGAATTAAGCAGTACTTCCAGGTACAAGACTATGCTCTATGGGAGGTCATAGAGAATGGTAACTCATAGGTATCTGTACCATAAACATCCCAAGAGAATGGTGTCTCGGTTACTAAAATGTCAGTACCTGTCACTATTGAAGAGAAGACCAACAAGAAGAATGATGTGAAGGCTAGAAGCTTGTTACTCATGGCTCTTCCCAATGAACATCAACTTACTTTTAGTCAGTAAAGTGATGCTAAATCAATATTTGCTGCTATTGAAACATGATTTGGGGGTAATAAAGCCACTAAGAAGACTTAGAAGACACTTTTGAAGCAACAATATGAAAATTTTAATGCATCAAGCATAGAGTCACTTGACTCTATCTTTAACAGGCTCTAGAAGATTGTTAGTAGGCTTGCAATTTTAGGTGTGGTCATCACTCAAGAAGACTTAAACTCAAAATTTTTGAGAAGCTTGCCTCCTGAGTGGAATACTCATGTTGTAGTCGGGATGAATAAGGCTGATATTAAAACTATGAGCATTGATGATCTGTACAACAACTTTAAACTTGTTGAACAAGATGTAAAGAAATTTGTTGGTACAAATACTGGTGCTTAAAACATGGCCTTTATGACTGCTCCAAGCACTAGCAGTACTAATGATGTTAATACTGCCAACCCTGTTAGTCCTAATGTTAACACTTCTAGTCCTCAAGTTAGTACTGCTAACTTCAGTGATAATGTTGTGTATGCTTTCATGGTTGAGAATCCAAATGGTTATAATCTCCTATAGCAGGACTTAGAGCAAATTCATGAAGATGATCTAGAAATAATGGATTTAAGTTGCTGCTCTCTCTCCTATGTATGAGGGCAAAAAGGTACTTTCAGAGGATAGGCAAGAAAATTATCATTAATGCTAACGATACTGTTGGGTATGATAAGTCCAAGGTAGAGTGTTTCAACTGTCACAAGATGGGACACTTTGCCAGGGAATGCAGAGCATTAAGGAACCAAGATGGTCAGTTCAGAAATCAAGACAACACTAGGAAGCAAGAAAACAATGACGACACATCTTCAAAGGCAATGTTGGCTATAGATGGTGTTGGTTTTGACTAGAGTGATATGGCAAAAGAACAGTCTTATAAAAACATGGCTCTAATGGCGTTTTTAGACTCTGAGGTATACAATGATAAATCTTGCACTAAAACTTATCTGAAAAACTATGAAACTCTTAAGAAACAGTGTGATGATTTACTTGTTAAACTTAATCAAACTGGATTTACAATAGCTACTTATAAAAGAGGTTTAGCAACTGTAGAATAACAACTTGTCACATATAAAAAGAATGAGGTTCTTTTTAGTGTAGAAGTTACAGTACTTAAAAGAGAAGTAGCTTGCAAAGACTATGAAATAAGTGTGCTTAAAACTGAGTTTAAAAAAGTTAAGCAAGAAAAAGAGGGTATTGAATTTAAAATTGAAAATTTTGATAGTGCATCAAAGAGCTTAGACAAGTTGTTAGGGAGTCAAATAACTGACAATAGTAAAAAGGGTTTAGGGTATTAGGCTGTTCCACCACCCCATCATTTAATCTAGGGGTGTCAAATGGGTCGACCCGACCCGACCCGAACCCGATAAGGCCTTATAGGGTCGGGTTCATTCGAGTCTAACTATGCTTATCGGGTCTATCGGGTCAGCCTGACCAACCTGGTAGCCTTATAGGGTCGGGTTAGGGTTAATTTTTCATATCTTATCGGGTTTGGGTTCAACCCGATAACTCAATATTAAACCTTTTGTCTAAATGTCAGTAGGCTCACAGCGTTGTCGCTTTAGATTAAGAGTTTAGTTATGAATAATTTAGCTTTAGATTAGGTGAGAGTTAGTTATGATTAACTACTTGTATGATATATGAAGACTACCAATAATGTAGTTTCGTATATGCATACATAAATGACATAAGGTGACTGAGTAGTTGTTCTTCTTTGTGTTTGTATAGGAGTTCAATGTAGATTGCTATCTTGTGATGGTAGATAGTTTTTTCACACCGTGGTTATGAATAAGCTTTATATCTGTTTATTGATGTAGAATCAGTTTAGAAAAGGTTACATCTACTTACCAATGTATCTTCGCATTAAAAATTCTCTTTGACGTCATTTCCTATAGAAAAGGTACTATATGCTTGTAGATTTTCTCAATTATTAGAATTTAGCTGTATAAGTACCATTTTTGGTTGTTGACGTGTCTCTCCTAATTACTGAATTATGATGTTTAAATGCAACCAAATAAGTAAATGTTTATTCCTTATGTGAACTGTGTTAAGTTATTGTATTCACATGTTTGTAAAATTTAGATTGTATCAATATAGTGTCATGTGAGCCAAATGATATTCAAATGATCAAATATCACTGTTAATATATTAGATGTTTAAAACAGAATGTAATTATGCATGATATTGTTGACAATTCGCCACAACCTAATAACAACCTTATAACAACCTTATAACCCAACCCGATTCAACCCAGCCCGTTTTGACTCAAAACCTGATAACCCGATATTTTATTGGGTCGGGTTAGGGTCGATATTTGGGACACATAAAGTCGACTCAAACCGATATCTCAAACCCTACAACCTGACCCGATAACACCCCTACTTTAATCTATAATAGACCTACAAAACTTGATTTGTCTTATTCTGGTCTTGATGAATTCAAAGAACCTAAATTTAAAGGTTATGGCCCTAAGGATAGTAAGCTAGAGTCTAATGTAGTTTGTGCTCAAAAATCAAATGATTCTAAGGAAAATTCTGATAACTCTTTTGAAAAAGAACCAAGTATCAGAAGACACAAGTAGCTTTGTTGAGTCTCCACTTAATGTTTATAAAGAAATTGTTTTTCCTGTTGATAAAAGATAGAGTTTGTCAAACCTAAAAATAATAAAAAACCAGTTAGAAAATCAGTCGGTTATGCTGAGATGTATAGATCATAAAGTCCTAGAGGGAATCAAAGAAATTAGAATGGACAGAAATCCAATCAATTAGGAAGTGATTTTGTGATGTATAACAAAGCTTGTTTTATTTGTGGGAGTTTTGATCATATGCAAATTAACTGTACTCACCATCAAAGAAAAATGATGGTGTCTGGGAATAATTACAATAGGGTGGATTATAATTATTATGCCAAAAATACACACCCTAGTGCTCAAAGGAACATGACTCCAAGAGAAGTTTTGCTGAAAACTGGCCTTACACCACTTAATATTGCTAGGCCTGTTTATACTGCTTACCCCAAACCAACAGTTCATAATGCTAGATCAATGACACATTTTTCTAAAGAAGCATAATTAACTGTTCAGAGGCCCTTTTATAAGAAAACAACATTAACTAACAGATATTTTCATCAAAAGGTTAATACTGCCATGGGAAACTAATACACTACCAGGCCTAGAGTAGTTAATACTACTAGACCATATATGGCAACAGTTAATACTATTAGGACAAACATGGTCAATGTTGTTAAGACCTTAGTATGTTGGGTTTGGAAACCTACCAGACCTAATGGTGCATCACTTGTTTTTAAGAGACATAACTACATTGATGCACTAGGCAGATCCAAGTCAGTAATGGCTTGGGTCCCCAAAGGAAACTAATTTCCTTATTTTTATGTGCAAGGCAAGCCACAAATGGATAATACATGATTTATTGGCAGTGGATGCTCAAGGCACATAACTGGGAACATAGCTTATCTCTCAGATTTCAAGGAATTTAATGGAGGTTATGTTATATTTGGGGGAGGAGCATATGGTGGTAGAATTTCTGGTAAAGGTACACTTAAAACTGATAGTCTTGATTTTGAAGATGTATACTTTGTCAATGAGTTACAATTCAACCTTTTTAGTATCTCACAGATGTGTGACAAAAAGAACTATGTCCTTTTTACTAACACTGAATGTCTTGTCTTATCTCCTAATTTTAAGTTGCCTGATAAAAGTCAAATACTTCTTAAAATTCCTAGAAATGATAACATGTATAGTTTTGATATGAAGAACATTGTTCCTAAAGAGAATTTAACTTGTCTTGTTGCAAAGGCTACATTAGATGAATCAATGCTCTGGCATAGGAGGCTTGGTCATATAAATTTTAAGAATATAAATAAGCTTGTTAAGGATAAACTTGTAAGAGGTTTACCTTCAAAACGTTTTGAAAATGACCAAACTTGTGTTTTCTGTCTTAAAGGGAAGCAACACAGAGCCTCTTGTAAGTCCAAGGTTCTGAATCCAATTACTAAGCCCTTGCTTATGCTACATATTGATTTGTTTGGTCCAAACTTTATGAGTAGTTTAATGCATAAGAAGTATTGCTTAGTAGTCACTGATAATTATAGTAGGTTTACTTGGGTTTTCTTTTTAGCAACTAAGGATCAAACCAGTGAGATCCTTAAGAATTTTATCAAAGAAATAGAAAACCTAGTGGATAAGAAAGTGAAAATAATCAGATGTGATAATGAGACAAAGTTTAAGAATAAAGTTATGGATGATTTTTGTAAAGAAAAAGGTATTAGCAGGGAATACAGTATAGCTAGGACTCCTCAGCAGAATGGAGTGGCTGAGAGGAGGAATAGGATACTAATTGAGGCTGCTAGAACAATGTTAGCTAACTCTAAGTTACCTACCACATTCTGGGCAGAAGCAGTTAGTACTGCTTGCTATGTACATAATAGGGTCTTAGTTGTCAAGCCTCATAACAAGACACCTTATGAACTCTTTAGATATTTTAAACTAGCTCTAAGCTTTATGAGACCATTTGGCTGTCATGTTACCATTCTTAATACTTTAGATAACCTAGGCAAGTTTGATGGTAAAAGTGATGAAGGTTTCTTTGTTGGATATTCCTTGAGTAGTAAAGCTTTTAGGGTATACAACACTAGAACCAGGAAGGTAGAGGAAAACTTGCATATTGGGTTTTTAGAGAATAAGCCTATGATAGAAGGGAATGGTCTAAAGTGGCTGTTTGACATTGATTCTCTAACCCAATCTATGAATTATGTACCAGTAGTTGCAGGTACAATTTCTAATGAATCTGCAGGTACACAAAGAGATCTTAATGCAGGTACATCTACTAAGAAAGAAGAAATCAGTCAAGATTGCATTGTGATGCCAATTTGGAAAGATGCTTCATACTTTGATTCACCATTCAAGGATGTTGGTAATGATGAACCAAAATCTGATTCTGATGATAAAAAGTAGGTTGAAGATGGTACACATAATGAGGATGATGACAAAGATAAGTCTGAAGATGATAGCAGACCTAAGGAAGTTAATGTTGTTGGACAACATGTGAATACTGCCAGTCCAAAAGTTAATACTGGTCGTTTTGAACTTAATATTGTTGATCCACCAGTTAATACTGCTAGTTCATTTGATCCAAAAAGTCCTAAATACATGTTCAAATTGGAAGGTAGTGATACACTTGAAGCCACTCATTTTAAGTTCTTCAGTGATGAAGATAAAGCAGAAGTTGATTTGGGGAACATCCCTAATTCCTATAATGTTCCTACCACCACACATACAAGAATTCATAAAGATCACGCAATTAAGAATGTGATTGGTGAAGTGAAGTCCTCTGTTCAGACAAGAAGAATGACAAAATCTACTTCTGAACAAGGGTTTCTCAGTGTTGTATATGAAGAGAAAATACATAACACCCTGATTACTTGTTTATATGCATGTTTCTTATCATAAATTAAACCCACAAGCATTGCTAAAGCTCTATCTGATTCATATTGGGTGGAAGCAATGCAGGAAGAACTTCTACAATTCAAGCTTCAATAGGTATGGATACTTGTGGATTTGCCTAAAGGGAAGAGGGCCATTGGAACAAAATGGGTCTTCAGAAACAAGAAAGATGAAAGAGGCATTGTGATTAGGAATAAGGCAAGGTTAGTTGCATAGGGTCATAGACAAGAAGAAGGTATAGACTATGAAGAAGTTTTTGATCCTGTGGCAAGAATTAAAGCAATAAGATTGTTTTTAGCCTATGTTTCTTGTATGGGTTTTCTGGTATATCAAATGGATGTCAAGAGTGCATTCTTATATGTAACAATTGAGGAAGAGGTTTATGTTACTCAACCACCTAGACTTAAAGATCCTGACCATCCAAACAAAGTTTATAAGGTGGTCAAGGCACTTTATGGGCTGCATCAAGCTCCAAGAGCATGGTATGAAACCTTGGCTAACTATCTGTTAAGCAATAGGTTTCAGAGAGGGAAGATAGATCAGACATTGTTTATCAAGAAGCAATAATGAGATATTTTTCTTGTACATGTCTATGTTGATGACATTGTCTTTGGGTCTACACACAAGGAGTTGTGTACTGCATTTGAGAAGCTTATAAAGGATAAATTTCAGATGAGTTCTATGGGAGAACTTACTTTCTTCTAAGGATTACAAGTAACGCAGAAGGAAGATGGAATATTTATCAGCAAGGATAAATATGTAGCTGAAATTTTGAAGAAATACGACTACATAGATGTGAACCATAGGTGATGCTTTTCAGAAGGTTTGAGAGGATTTAGAGAGTCATTGAGAAGAGTTCTTGATGGTACTGAAGCACTCTTGTTATCTACATTGTTCATTCTTTGGTTGGACATAGTTAGTACCGACAGTGCAAAGTTAGTACCGCTGGGCAAAGTTTGTACCGCTATAGAGACGTTGAAGAAAAATACCGCCAAGGGTACAAAGTGTAAATTGAAACGGTTTCCTTGAAATTAGGTCTCCTAAACCTATATAAACCTATCTCAATTGCACAGTTCTTTACGCAATCTCTCTCAAATACATTCGTCTCTACAAGCCCTAATATCTCTCTTAACGACGATCACTCTTTCGACCACAATGGCTGTTCTTGATTCATGTCCTAAGCACAACATGGTCGCGTATCTGGAGAAGTCTGAAGGGAATGCAGAGTTTCACGAGATCATTGATTTTCTTAAGCGCAGTTCCATTCATCATGCTCTCACTGTAAGTCCTGTTGTATCTACTACATTTGTTAAACAGTTTTGGACGTCTGCTAAGTCCAAAATAATCAACAATGTTAGGCACATTACTGCCAAAGTAGCTGGCAAGTCTGTGTCTATCTCTGAGGCATCAATAAGAAGTGATCTTCTTTTTGATGATGCTGATGGGATAGACTCATTACCTAATCAGGCTATATTTGATGCTATACAGCTTATGGGGTATGAGGGGGATTTAACAGTGTTAACATTTAACAAAGCTTTGTTTTCACCCCAATGGAGGTTTTTATTTCATACAATGAATCATTGTATTAGTTCAAAAAGCACCTCTTGGGATCAAATTCCTACTAATATTGCCACTGCTGTCATTTGTTTGACATCTAATCAGAAGTATAATTTTTCTAAATTAATTTTTGATGGTATGCTTAGACATTTAGATGCAAAGAAGAAGTTTGTCATGTACCCACGTTTTGTTTCCATCTTTTTAGATAAACAGCTAGCTAATGTACCTGTACCTTTAGATCATTTTCCTGTAAATGCTTTGACAAGTAAAGTCTTTTCTTTCATGGTTAAAAAGGGTAAACATTTTTCAGGGAATGTCACACCTTTATTTGCTTCCATGTTGGTACAACCAACTGAGGATGAGGGTGTCCCTTCAGAAAGACCATCTGAAGCACAACCTACACCCTCTCCTCCACACTCTAGTGAAGCACCTTTTGAGCCACAAGTTGACCCATCTCCTCCACACTCTAGTGAAGCACCTTTTGAGCCACAGACTGACCTATCTCCTCCACACTCTAGTGAAGCACCTTTTGAGCCACAGACTGACCCATCTCCTCCACACTCTAGTGAAGCACCTTTTGAGCCACAGACTGACCCATCCCCTAGACCTTCACCTTCTACTATCATTCCTGATTCTATTCCAGAAAGTTCTGGTGGGAATCTTGGAGGTCTTTCATCCAGTGATAAATCCCTTTCAGGGAATGAGGGTGAAATGACACTCCAAAGTGTCTATGATCTTTGTATCTCTTTATGTACACAAGTTTCAGATTAAGCCAAAGAAATACAACACTTGAAGGCACAAATCAAAAATCTCAAGAAGCAAGCTAAACTTGTAGTCAAACACCACAAAGCATGGATGAAGAGTGTCTCCTTGAAGCAAAGATTAGCAAGAAAGAGATCCTTAAAGAAACAATGGGTGCACAGAGAGTCTGTATCCAAACAGGGGAGGAAGTTTGCCAAAGGTGAACCTACAGTCCATAAAGATCCACTATTTGATGAGATTCCTGAAGATTCATTGGATTATATGGAAACTAAGGATGCTCAAGATGAGGGGAGGACAAGAGATGAAGTGGATGAAGAGAAGGAGAATGCTGAAGATGTACTAAGTACTGCTCAACAAAAAGTTAGTACTGACAGGAGAAAGTGAGTACTGACAGACCAATAGTTAGTACTAACAGATCCAAAGTTAGTACCGACAGGCAGAAAGATAGTACTGATGATCAAAATGAAGGTACTGATGAGCAAAGTAAAGGTACTGATGAGCATACTGAAGAAGGAAGGGCTACTCAAACTACTCAACCACCTACTTCTACAATATTTGGAGATGATGAAACAATAGCTCAGGTTCTTCTCAACATGAGTCAAGCCAAAGCAGTTTCAAGAGAGAAGGAGAAAGGTGTAGAGTTTAAGGATATTGAAGAAACTGAAAGACCTAGGCCTACTTCAACAAGATCACTTTTGACATTAAAGCCTCTTCCAAAGATTGATCCAAAAGACAAAGGGAAGAAGAAAATAGAAGAGGAAGATGAATCTGAAAGTGAATCTGATGGTATTCCTGAAGCTGAGAAGAAGTTTAAACAGCTTGCCAGTGATGAAGAAATGGCTAGGAAGGTACAAGAAGAGTGGGAAGGTGAAGAGGAAAGAAAAAGATTAGCTGAAGAAGAAGCTACCAATGATGCTCTCATAAGAAATTATGATGACATAAAGGCAAGAATTGAAGCTGATAGACTTCTTGCTGAAAAGCTTCAAGAAGAAGAAAGAGAGCAATTTACAATAGAAGAAAGAGCAAAGTTCCTTCATGATACAATTGTTGCTCAAAGAAAATTCCTTGCCCAACAAAGATCAGAAGCCATCAGGAACATACCACCAACCAAGAATCAACTAAGAAATCAAATGATAACCTACTTGAAGCATGTAGGAAACTTCAAGCATGCTGATTTGAAAACCAAGAAGTTTGAGGAAATACAAGCTCTGTATGAAAAGATTAAGAGGTCAGATGAAGATTTCATTTCTATTGGGTCTGCTAAAGATTAAAGACTGATCAAAAAGATGAAAGAAAAAGGAATTGATTCCTCTAACAATGAAATGGTCAAGGAGGAAGATAAAGAAGAATAAGGTACTAAGAAAAGAAAGGGAGGTCATATCAAAATGATTGCAAGGAAAAAGGCAAGAAAATAATCTGATGTTGACAGTGAGGATGAACATAAAAAATGCCTGAAGATTGTTACATTTGAAAGTATCATAGACATTGAGATAATGGAGAAGAAATCAGTTATTGCTAGATTGAACAAGGTATCATCACCAGATGGAGATTATCTTGTTATCTACAGAGCCAATGGAAATTTTAGGGCTTTCAACTATCTCATGGAGGTACTTCATATCTTTGATAAACAAGATCTATTTCATTTGTATGACTTGATAAGGGATCAGTTCTTAGAAGTTACATTAGATGGATTTGAATTGATTCTTTGGGGAGACCTGAAGATTATGATGGAATCCTCAACAGAAGGGATTAAACAAAGTGACTTCTGGAGTGGTCAACAAGATTGGAAGATTGTCACATAGAGGTTGTATGAATCATGTGGAGTCTGCATACTAGAGTTTGAGGATGGAATAGTTATTCATATGTTGGTTGAAAGAAGATATCCTCTCTCAAAAGATTTGTTGCAAAAGATGCTTGATCTTGGTTTGGAAGTTGAAAGAGAAAGTTATGTTGCTCTTGATTTGATAAGGTTTATTAAGCAACAGATAGATGAAGAATGAGGTTGATGGAATTGAGAAGGGTTTGAGTGTTGGCTAACCACCACACAACAAATGGTCATCAGTTCACCATGCTTAACAGGCATAAGAACTGGCTAGTCCATAAGCAAACGGCTTGTGGTAAAGACTTCTCAAATCCGTTTATGGTTGACAATTTACCAAAAATTGTAGGGTTTTCAACTCACCTTGCTTCATTGGTGAAGAGTTGGCTAGTCCAAGATCAAACAGTTCTTGGTAAAGACTAATCAAATCTGTTGATAGCTGATAGTTTGCTAAAAACTATATGGTTTATCAATGCACCATGTTATGGCAATGAAGCATTGGCTAGTCCAAAAGCAAACGGTATTTGGTAAAGACAAATCAATTCCGTTGATGGTTGACAGTTTACCAAAAACTGTATGGTAATTAACTCACCATGTTTTTAAAATGAAGAGTTAACTATCCCAGAGCAAACGGCTACTGGTAAAGGAACATCAAATCCGTTTATGGCTGGTAGTTTGCCAAAAACTACAAAGCCAACTTAGTTGGATTGTTGCTGAAAAGATGTTGCTGTGTTGCTGAGAAGACAAAGTTGCTGCTAAAGACGACCCCAAGTCCAAGGACTTAGCTCATTTTTGCTTTTAAGCCTTTATAAGCTAAACTGTCAAGTTTAAGCTTATTTTTAAGCTTATTGACAGCTTTTCAGCAAAAGTTGTAGAAGACAAAGTTGTTAAGCCCCACGAGCTTAACAACTTTGCTTCTTTGAGTTTTCAAAAAAAAAAAGGGAAAGACACTTGGCCCGGGTGAGCAAGACTCGAACCCGGGACCAAGCGATACGATCCCCTTTTACACACACACTCTACCACTGCGCCCTTGGGTCTTTTTCGTTAAAGACTCAAGGGCTTTGAAACTTATAGTGGTTTTGGCTTATAAGCTTAATAAGCTGTGTAAGCTTATTTTCGGGCTTATTTCTTAAGCTGTTTCTTGTTTCTTATTTTTCGTAGGATTGTCATAGTGTCTAGTATTTTTAGAAAAAATTTCAGAATTTTTCGTAATCATTTAATATTTTTTATAATTTAATTTCGTTAAAAGTTTATTTAATTCATAAAAAATACAAAAATTATCAAAAAAATATTTTGCTTTTTTAGAAAATTTTCTTTTGTCATCTAGTTTGTAGGAAAAATATAAAAATTTTCGTAGGGTCATTTTTACAACTTTTTACTTTTTAAAGAACGGTCCGGGTGCGGTTTTTTGTCTTGACTCGTTTTTGGGTCAAACGAACTCCGTTTTAGATCATTTTCCTGTAAATACTTTAACTAGTAAAGTTTTTTCTTTCATGGTTAAGAAGGGTAAACATTTCTCAGGGAAAGTCACCCCTTTGTTTGCTACTATGTTGGTACAACCAACTCAGGATGAGGGTGCTTCTTCAGAAAGACCATCTGAAGCACAACCTACACCCTCCCCTGCTCCCACTAGTGAAGTACCTCATGAGCCTCAACCTGACTCATCTCCTGCTCACACTAGTGAGGTACCTCTTGAGCAGCAGACTGACCCATCCCCAAGACCTTCACCCACTACTACTATTCCTGCTTCTATCCCAGAAACTTCTGGTGGGAATCTTGGAGGTCATTCATCCAGTGATAAATCCCTTTCAGGGAATGAGGGTGAAATGACACTCCAAAGTGTCTATGATCTTTGTCTATCTTTATGTGCACAGGTTTCAGATCAAGCCAAGGAAATACAAGACTTGAAGGCTCAGATCACAAAGCTCAAGAAGCAAGCTAAACCTGTCATCAAACACCATAAAGCATGGCTGAAAAGTGTCTCATTGAAGCAAAGATTCCCAAGAAAGAGCTTCTCAAAGAAACATAGGGTGCACAAAGAGTCTGTATCCAAACAAGGGAGGAAGTTTGCTAAAGGTGAACCTTCAGTTCAAAGAGATCCTCTCTTTGATGAGCTTCCTGAAGATACAGTTGATCATATGGAAACAGAGAATGCTCAGGATGAAGGGAGGACAAGGGATATAGTGGATGGAGACAAGGAGATTGAGGAGAATGTACTTAGTACTGAAGATGTACTTAGTACTGACAAGGAGGGAGTTAGTACTGACATGGAGAAAGTTAGTACTGACAGACCAATAGTTAGTACTGACGGATCCAAAGTTAGTACTGACAGGCAAAATGAAGGTACTAACGAACAAAATGAAGGTACTGAAGAGCAAGTTGAAAGTACTTATGGGCATAAGAAAGGGTACTGAAGATCATACTGAAGAAGAAATTGCT
>BQNB010166550.1:0-14101 GCA_026074375.1 Tanacetum coccineum | reverse complement strand
CATGTCATTCGAGTAATGTCTTACCAAAAGTTACACATTGTTATCTTTCTAATCAAACATCATCTTTGATGTTTTACACTTCAAATGCTTACATTGGATATTAAAATAGTTATGGCTAGTAAATTGTGATCAAATGTCGTATACCTGTTGGATGAGGGATGATTTGCACATTATTATTCATTGATTTGCATACATTCAAAAATACAAGTAGTTAAAGCTAGATATATATCTCTATCTCTACTACTTTATAAAGCATTTGACCAATTTTTAAAATTAAAAGTACTTCAAATTTTAAATAAAAAAGATTACTTATTATAGAAGGATTTGTCTTACTTTTACTATAAAGTCAATAAATACACATAATTAAAAGTTATAAATGAAAATATAAATGTCTTAATATGAAATTCATTTTGTAACAACCTATTTAATCCTTTTAAATTCCTAAACTCGTAACAACTTTAATATTCAGAAAGGTCATTCACTCGTAACAACCCACTTAATCCATCATAAGTAGCAACCCTTGTGTAGACATGTTAAAAAAAACTTCATTATGATTTAAAAACGGTCAAAACCATAACTACATTTTTAATGCATACATTTGTACTATATTATAATCCATTTGAGTCTATTATCTAAATAAAAAGACTTAAAAATCGATCAATCTCACTTGCTTGTTATCGATATTTGCAAATGAATTTAGGACATTCTCTATTCAAAATGACTTAAATTTCAACAAAAATTACAACTTGAATAGCTTGCACATAAGTAAAAGTTACATTTGAAAATTGAAGTGTTTTTAAATATGAAGTTGTAACAACTCACAATATTAATGGAGCTCATTTAAATCATATGAGTTGTAACAACTTATTTAAACTATATAAATTGTAACAACCTTTTAATAATAATTGAGTTTTTTTTTCAAAAAACTGTAACAGCCAATTTAAAATCACCTCCCACCTTCCAAATCTCAATAATATATAAGCCAATCTAAAAACCAAAAAATTGCATTAGTTTTGTGATTTCCATAGCATGATGTGGGCACTCATCCATTGGTTTTGGACTTGGTATAGCAAAAGTAGTAGGTAACTATGCGTTTATCAATTCAAATTCATGTAATCGAGTTACATTTGATGATTTTAACATGTTTTGGTTAACTACAAATAATGGCAAAATAGACGTAACATTTCAAGCACTAGGTGACATTGCATTTGCTTATCCGTATTCATTGGTTTTTCTTGACATTGCATTTGTGGATGAATGTATGTTATAGTTGTTGTTATGCAAGATTGAAACTTTAATCGTAATTAGATGCAACATTTGAATTTGTTACATCATAGATCGACAAGAAAACCATTTCACACACATAGATTAAAGCTATGTGTTTTTGTTGCGATTATTATGACCACATTTTTCTACCTTGGGTGTGGATGCTTTGGGTATGCAACTTGGCGAAGATTACACCAGGAAAATCCAAAGTTATTAACTTCGAGATTTGTTATTCACTTTTATGGCTATTGATAAAGTTTTGTGGCCGAAAATCTTGCAGTAGTTTTGTGATTTTTGGTACTTATATTTTTTGATTTTTCGAGATCTGTTTTACAGGCCGTGATCATGTATATAATTTGTGTTACAAAACTAATGCGAGTGTTGAACACATTAGTTTTGTGATTTTTGGTACTTCTATTTTAGATGGTTGAAAATGTAAGTATTATGTATATAATTTGTGTATCTAAAATATATTTTTCTGTTTGTTATGATTTTTTAGCGGGTTTTTATTACTAATCCTATGTTTATTGGTTAGATATTGAGTTTTGCGTTGTTATTATCAGATCTTGTGTTTACACATGATCTATTGATTTTTATATTTGTACGCTCAAAATTACATTCAAGGTAGTAGACCACGTTTTGTACTTACCTTTACGACTTATGTTTTATATTCCTTAACAAATGAAAGATTTGAATGTGTTAAAAAGAAATAATTGGTTCTTGTCATCAATTGGTTGGTCCGTTTAATTTAATCACTTGGTTTTATAGCATTTGTCGTTGTTTAATTGATAAAGAATCATGGTTGCTTAATTTTAATTGGTATATGGAGTTAGTGGATCCAATGAAGCACTAGGTGACATTGCATTTGTGGATGAATGTATGTTATAGTAGTTGTTATGCAAGATTGAAACTTTAATCCTAATTGGATGCAACATTTGAATTTGTTACATCATAGATCGACAAGAAAACCATTTCACACACATAGATTAAAGCTATGTGTTTTTGTTAAAAAAAACTATACAACAAATTCGGAAAGTTATTGTTAGAAAATGCGTATAAGCCAAAATAATTTATTCGTCACAAAATTTAGTCATGGGGTACCCGCCGCCGCATTGCGCGGGTACCCTGCTAGTACAATATAATTGTTTAATGCTCATAATAGAGTGTCTCAATCAAAAAGTTGAGTGTGTAAATCAATTCCTTTGTTTGATGGGGCTCATGATTAAGGGTGTTAGTCGGGTTGGTCGGGTTCGAGTCAATTCAGGTCGGGTCAAAGTCGGATAAAGGCTAAAATTTCATACCCGAACGCGACACTATTCAAATTCAGGTCTTGTACATTTGGGTTCGAGTGATGACGAATACAAGTAAAATGTTGTATAGTGAAAAAAAAATCTTTATTCAGGTTAATCGGGTCGATTCGAACCCGAGTTAGCTACAAATTTTCAACCTAACATGTGACTCTATTTAGTATTTAGGTTACTCGAGTTGATCTGAATAAATTTTTTGACCCGGATAACTGACTTGAATAGGAGGTGATTTGTACATTATATTTTTTTGCTACTTATCACTAAAGTACATCCGATAATGCACACAATACAATATTCAGATGCATGATTAATATACAAATCACCACGAATAAGCTTATTCGATTTATGGTATTTTGACACCCTATTCATGATCTATCAAGTGTTTACACATAAACCGAACTCTAGTCATAAATGCATTACTGTAGCACTCTAGCCTTACGACCAACCGACCCTATTCGATTCTTCTTAGATTTCTGATTTTGTCGTCTTCAAAACAGACTTTACAATTTTCACATGGGGTGCTACTCCACTCTGTTTTTAACTTAGCACCCCTTTACTTTGAATACTTGTCATTTCTAACCCCATTAGCATAGTAATAAGTAAATGACTTCATTTATTTAGGCATATGTTAGACCATCTTCAATGGATAAACCATCAATAGTTTTTTACTATTTTAATAAGTTTTTTAAAAGGGTTTTATTGCATTGAAATAAAAGTTTTTTAAAAAGCTTTTTAGAAAGTAAATGATTTGCACATTTCATATTTTGATTTGCACACTCAAAATGTTTGTCTCTTGACATTTATACCCCTACATTAATTAGTGGAGTGTGCAATTCAAGACATAAATGTTAAGGATATAAATGTCATGACACAATAATTTGAGTGTGCAAATCACCTCCTATTTTAGAAACTTAGGGCCCGTTTGGTTCGTAGAATGTTTTTTCAGAGAATTGAAATCTATCAAGGATTGAAAATCTTAAGGAATTGGAATGTCAAAATTTAAAATATGTCATGTGTTTGGTTAGGAGAAAAAATTAAATTCCATGCCATATTTTTGTTTGGTATTGATGCGTATTTTATTTTAAAATATATTTTTTACCAAGTTTTAAATTTATAAAACTTCTACCTAACAACGCACTAACGGGTAGAGAAGCCGATCGTGAATAGTATAGAATGGTAAATCCAAGGTCGTCCCAAGAGCTAAGTTGTAATTAGTTTTAATTTGAAATGTCACGTTTAGAAAATGGTTTTTGGTTTGAATTGAAATAAATAACAGGAAAATAAATAACTGGAAATTAAAAGAGTTGGAGATATCAAGAGAGAAAACATACTAACCTAGTTACTTCATTACAATTGGTATGAAGATGCATCATGTGCAATGTTAAACTATGGTATCATTAGTGGTTTCTAAGGTCGATAGACTTGAATATGCATATGCAGTCTATCATATACTCCCTGCGATTCCGAATCAGTCCCAAATCATCTGGGAGGTAGGTTATCCAGGTTGCAGTGATTAATCCCAACTATTCCCAAAACATATCTAATAACCTGTAAATATTATTAACTCTCTCTGAAAGAGTTTCTGTGCTTTTTAAGTATATTAAGTGATAAGTGAAGTGACCAGTTACTTTCTACACTAGGTAAGGAGTTAGTGATCCTCTCTAGTACCCATTGGGTCTCATATTGACTAGATAATCTAATAACGGGGCAAGCTAGGTCCAAACCACCCATACTACCAAAACCCAGAGTTACACGATAGTCAAGAAATATCTAATGAAACCATAATCTAACAGGAAACAATCATAACAAAAGTAATTACATAACTAGTCCAGCACTTTAAGTGCTTAGCCGCTCATGGTAACGGAAACACAACAAGAAATAGAAGAAATCATAGATTGAAAACTCATAATTCTTACAATATTCGTTTTTGAACGATTAAATACAAAAAGTAAGTAAAGTGTGATCTCCCTTGGACTCCAGGTGGAATTCTTTCGAAGGTTGGAAGCCTTGGTTGCCTCTCCAATTGGCTGGGAGGAAGTGTTATCGGAATAGCTGAATGAGCCTCTATTTTAGGTAGTAACCAGTTACGGCGCAACCAATAAAGGTGTTACGCCGTAACCATTATACACGGCATTCCATATTTAAGAAGCTGTTATGGCATAAACAGATACGGTGTTACGTCGTTACCTTCAAATAATGTCCATAAGTACATGGTCTTCATTCCATATTTGTGGATCTTCATGGTTACAGTGTAACTGGATAGGTGTTTACCCGTAACTCTAGACTTTGACAAGATTTTCCTTCCAAATATATGTTACGCTATAAACGAGATCTGGGTGTTAAGCATAACCTTGTCCTTGATCTTCCGGACTAGCTAGAATTTATGTTAGGCGAAACCATATTGTGTAGTGTCGAAACATACTTCAAATATTTAACACTCCGTCACTATTTTTCCCTTGTTTCTTGTCACTTTTCTGCATTTCTTTTGAAAAATACAAAATGATAGAAAATATCTCGTTTTTGAGTATTAGTAAAACATTTGCAGGTGATTAAATATAAAAAGTAAGTAAAGTGTGATCTCCTTTGGACTCTATGTGGAATTCTTTGAAGGTTGGAATCCTTTGTCACCTCTTCAAGTGGCTGTGGAGGAAGAGATGTCGGAATAGCTTAAATGCGGCCTCTAATTATAGGTATTAAACTGTTACGGCGTAATTGATAAATGTGTTACGCCGTAACCTTCTTACACGGCATTCCATATTTAAGCAGTTGTTATGGTGTAACCAGATATGGTGTTACGCCATAACCTTCAAATAATGTCTATAAGTACGTGATCTTCCTTCCATATTTGTGGATCTTCATGGTTATGGCATAACCATGTAGGGTGTTACGCCATAACTCAATCTATGGTAAGATTTTCTTCCAAATTCATGGTTACGGCGTAGCTAGATATGGTGTTACGCCTTAAAGTTGTCCTTTATCTTCGTACTTACTTAATATATGTTACGGTGTAACCATTTTTGGAGCCACTGTCCATCCATGGGTCCAAGAGTTTAAGTCTAAAAATCTGATCTTCAATTAATGGCTACTAGCTCCATTCTTCATAAGTATTGATATGACTTGGTATAATAATGGGCTACTAGCTCTATTCTTCATAATTACTGATATGTCTTGGTGTAATAATGGGCTACTAGCTCCATTTTTTAATTTTATTTTGCACCATCTTTACATTTTTAGCACATGGGTGGCTTTTTGTTTCACCCTCTTTTCTTCATTTTCTTCATGATAAATATGCAAATGTTATAAGAATTTATATCTTTAATTATTGCCCCTGCAACATTGATATTATACGCACATCCCCCTAATTGAGATAAACAATGTTGAAAGTGGTGATACAAGGGGTCTTTATAGATCATAACTGATTGGTCTTCCATGAATGCATAAAATTTTCGTTCCCATTCCTCCGAACCATGGACTGAAGTAGCCAGAAATTTCAACACAAAGATAACTATAGACTACAGGGTAGGTTAAGGTGAAATGGTGTAACGATACATATAACATTGGGTGAAAACATAGATTGGTTTTAACAAGGGTGATCTAGGGGTATTTTGCACAAATAATGAGTGCAACAAAAGGGTTTATCACGAGAGGTCGACAAGTCAATGTAACAAGTCGATAACACACACATACAGGCTATTTGGGTGATTTCCTAAGTGTTTCCTTCTTGAAGTATATATTCCTGCTAATCAATTAGGTCTCGAAATGATGTACATGCCAAGTTCTAAAGTCTACAATACTACCGACACACTTAATATTTTGGTGGATTTTTTAGTAATACGATGGAAACGGAATATTAGGCATAAATCTCACCAAGTATAATAAAAGGTAATGTGCATTCGGCAAAGATTAATTCTAGTTTATTTAAGAAAAATTTGTCAAAAATTTTAAAATTGGCATAATTTTCAAAGAAAACTAGAAAATCAAAGGCAAAATATACGTCAAGTATTAATTCTACTCCCATCCCCCACTTGAATTGTACAATGTCTCTATTGTACATTAAGAAAATGAAATAAAAAAGGAAAGAGTAGAATTAAGACAAGAAACTCCCTGAGCATTGCGTCGAGATTTGAGATTTAATGGAAATCTTTAGATTATTTCCGTCTTCCCGCAAGCTCTTTATCCCATATTATCACAAAAACAAACCAAAGCATAAAATCGTTCTACAATAATTATGAAGTGTACAGGAAATACAAACCTAACTCACTTTCGTAGGAATCACGGTTGCATTTAGCATATACAACAAGCCTTTTAAACCACTTGGCGGCCCAATTAGACGGGTGTAGTCTCGTGAGGGCTTCTAGAGAACATACCCACAAAGTCCATTTACGTATACAAGGTTTAGACATGTTTAAAACTTAAAATTATAAGATTTCAGAGGGAGGTTACGGTGTAACTCCGTTGGTTACGTCGTAATCAAGTGGTAAAATTTTTAAGTTTTAAGGCGTTACGGCGTAACCATGAAATGGATTACGACGTAACTAAAATGGTTACGGCGTAAACTATAGTTGTTACGCCGTAACTGCTGCAGATTCAGCAAGGTTACCACATGATTATGAGTTGAGCCTGTCTCGATAATTGCCTCCTAGATTTTGGATCCTACAAAACAAAGTTGAAAACATACAAACCAACTAATATGCAGAATAAAAGATGGTCATGGGGTGCCTCCCACAAAGCGCTTGTTTTTGTTTGAGTCATGATCTTGACTCCATCCTTATTTGCCAAGTAATAAGGTGTTCCTTCCCTCACTTGAGATTAAGTGCAAGTGAGAGTAGCAATGAACACCATGGTTGTGTAAATTTGCTACTGGGTAAGGAAATGACAAATTAGAACCATCCTGCTGCTGAGATTTCATTTTCCTTGATGATTGGCTCACTTGGTGTAGTAATTTCCGAATAAGGGTCTCACAATCATATGTCTTCATATCAGGGTTATCATATTCTTTTTCGGCAACCTTTGCAATGTTAGAAAAATCCTCCTCGAATTTTTTTAATTGCTTGTTTGTAGCCGGTGCTACATAATCATCGTGAGGTGGTGTGATGTGAACCGTCTAAGGGGTCAAAGGTTGCATTACGCTATCATTTAAAGGAATATCATAATCTTGTTCCTCTTCCCTTACAATTTTATCTCTATCATGGACTGGTCCCAGTGGTATATATGGTTGCCCTACTGGTTCAAGGTTAGGTAAAGTGTGCATGGTAGGTGTTAGATATTGCCTTTGCCTTTCTACATCCTTGCTTGTAATGTCCCAACCGACACCCATATCCCCCTTTATCTTCCTGAGCTTTCTCATTATGAATTTCCTTAGGATATCTAATCATGCAAACGGTTTCGCGAGTTCTGTACCTATTTGTTCCTTTAAATGTCCTAGAAACGGCATAGGTGGTAAGTCATGAGGAATCGGCTCCTTTATGTTTTCCTTACCTATTGTTGTTACTGCCTTAACTTTTTCTCCTGTATTAGTGAGGAATTTATGGGTTAATTGATAAGCTTTTTCCTGTAAGTTCTTTGTTGTAGTTTTAAGTACCCTTATCTTCGATTCAGTGTTTTCAAGGATCTTCCTCGTCCTTTCATCATCCGCAGTCTGTTTTTTAATTATGTTTTCGCAAAATTTGATGATGGTTTCTTCCAAGGATTCCATATATCTGCTATGCTTGATTGCCTCGTCTTTTTTTTGAGAGGGTACTCCTTGGTTAGATGTTCCCCTTTAAAACTTTCGTGAATGGTATCAACGTTTTCCAGGACAATGTTGATTCTTTCCCTGGTGGTTGATTCATCATACCAGTTATGCAAATGGTCTGCCATGACTTGTATTGATTTTAGGGCTTGTGTTGGTGTCATCAGAGGAATGAACCCGTTAGAGTCGAGAATTTTGCGGGTGGAGATGTCTAATCCAGTGTAGAAGATATGAATCTTCTGTTTACTGTTCAGATCATGCAGCGTACATTGGTAAAGAAGATCATTGTATCTTTCCCAAGCATGATACAATGTCTCGTCCCTTTCTTGCTTGAAATTGCGGATTTCTTCTAATTTCTTGGCAGTTATGAAAGGGTGACAATATCTCTAAATAAATTCTTTTTTAAGGAGATCCCATGTAGTGATTGTCCTTGCTGGAAGCCTGTTTTTCCATCTCAAGGCTCATCCCTTGAGTGTAATTGGAAATACCCTAAGCATAATTGCATCATGAGTGACACAAGGAAAGTGGAAGAGATCCACAATCTTTAATACCGTACACACATGTTCGTAAGCGTCTTCATCATCGGTGCCTGTGAAAACTTTGTGTCGTAATTCCCTCATAAAGTTTGCATTTATCTCAAATTCGACGTCATCACTAATCTTGGGGTTCACTATGCCTGGTTTAATGTCATCTGGAATCAAAGCTATGTACTGCTCTATGGTGAGCGTGCTCATGTCTACATCATCTTCCATATCTGAAAACATACAAGAAAAACTAAGAAATATATATACATAAATTCAAATTATTACTAATTTTTAGCTCCCCGACAACGGCGCAAAAAACTTGATGCGTATTTTATTTTAAAATATATTTTTTTACCAGGTTTTAAATTTATAAAACTCGATCTACCTAACAATGCACTAACGGGCAGAGAACCCGATCATGGGATGTATAGAATGGTATATCCGAGGTCGTCCCAAGAGCTAAGTTGTAATTAGTTTTAATTTGAAATGTCACATTTAGAAAATGGTTTTTGATTTGAATTGAAATAAATAACAGGAAAATAAATAACTGGAAATTAAAAGAGTTGGAGATATCAAGAGAGAAAACGTGCTAACCTGGTTACTTCATTACAATTGGTATGAAGATGCATCCTGTGCAATGTTAAACTATGGTATCATTAGTGGTTTCTAAGGTCGATAGACTTGAATATGCATATGCAGTCTATCCTATACTCCCTGCGATTCCAAATCAGTCCCAAATCATCTGGGAGGTAGGTTATCTAGGTTGCAGTGATTAATCCTAACTATTCCCAAAACATATATAATAACCTGTAAAGATTATTAACTCTCTCTGAAAGAGTTCCTGTGTTTTTTAAGTATATTAAGTAATAAGTGCGGTGACCAGTTAGTTCCTACACTAGGTAAGGAGTTAGTGATCCTCCCTAGTACCCATTGGATCCCATATTGACTAGATAATCTAATAATAGGGCAATCTAGGTCCAAACCACCCATACTACCAAAACCCAGGGTTACACGATAGTCAAGGAATATCTAATGAAACCATAATCTAGCAGGAAACAATCATAACAAAAGTAATTACATAACTAGGCCAGCACTATAAGTGCTTAGCCGTTCATGGTAACGGAAACACAACAAGAAATAGAAGAAGTCATAAATTGAAAACTCATAATTCTTACAATATTCGTTTTTGAACGATTAAATACAAAAAGTAAATAAAGTGTGATCTCCCTTGGACTCCAGGTGGAATTCTTCGAAGGTTAGAAACCTTTGTCGCCTCTCCAATTGGTTGTGGAGGAAATGATGATCGGAATAGCTTGAATGAGGCCTCTATTTATTGGTATCAAACCTGTTACGGAGTAACTTATAAATGTGTTACGCCGTAACCTTCTTACACGGTATTTCATATTTAAGCAGTTGTTACGGCGTAACCATATATGGTGTTACGCCGTAACCTTCAAATAATGTCCATAAGTATGAGATCTTCCTTCCACATTTGTGGATATTCATGGTTACAGCGTAACCAGATATGGGGTTACGCCATAACTCTATCTTGGGCAAGATTTCCTTCCAAATGTATGGTTACGGCATAACTAGATATGGTGTTACGCCGTAAAGTTATCCTTGATCTTCGTACTTGCTTAGTATATGTTACGGTGTAACCATTTTTGGAGTGACGCCATAACATTCTTTAGAAAATTACACTTTAAGTCCTTTTTCTCTTGTTTCTTGTCACTTTCCTGCATTTTACCTGAAAACTACAAAATGATGAAAAATATCTCGTTTTCGAGTGTTAGTAAAACATTTGCCGGTAATATAGAGGGTATTTTGCCACCAAAAAGTATTAAATATTTGATGTTATCAAATATCCCCCTATTTGACTTTTGCTTGCCCTTAAGTAGAACATGTTAGAACATTTCATAAAAAGATTTCTCAAAAATAACTTCAAGAAATAAATTTATAAAACTCTTATGCTAGAAAACATCAAAGCCGAACACCTCACGAAAAGGGGATAAAAAGTCACTCAGCTCTCCGCTAGTCTAAGTGTTTCATTTTAGGGGTGATCGCTCAATTGCACAGTCATAACATGTATTCTATCATAAGCTTGGAAAGTACATAAATCTGTACCAGTTAGAATTAGGGTCTAAATAACTCTTAAAGGCAACAAGGGTAATATGGTTTTAAAGGGTGCTAAAGGGTTAGGATAGACATGTGACACACATTTAATGGTTGTTAATATAAAAGCACAAAACAAATAGTCTAAAGAAGTCTAAGGTTGTCATAACTAGCCACTGTCCATCCATGGGTCCAAGAGTCTATGTCCGAAAATCTGATATTCAATAATGGGCTACTAGCTCCATTCTTTATAAGTATTGGTATGACTTGGTGTAATAATAGGCTACTAGCTCCATTTTTCATAATTACTGAGATGTCATGGTGCAATAATGGGCTACTAGCTCTATTTTTTTATGAGTTAACTACATTTTTTGTCCTTATGGTTTACCGGGTATAACGGTTTTGGTCCAATAGTTTAAAAAGTAACGGATCCAGTCCAAAACCCGATGACCCGTAACACTTTTGGTACAAACGTTTATTTGACCAACGTTTGACCGTGAACTATGAGGGCAAATCTGTCTTTCTTTATAATTTTTAGGGACACCCACGTCTTTTACTCTTTCCCGCTATTAATGTTGCTATACCCAATTCTTTCACACTCTCCCATCTCATTTATCACCCATCAAACTTCTTTATCCCCAATTCTTCAACCACCAAAACCCTAATTGTGTTCTTCCCCACAAAAAAATGGTAATTATCAATTGGAAGTTGAGACCTAAAGGCGACAGAGTGAATCCATAGTGGAAATATAGTAGTCATTTTGTTCCTTTTCTATTTACTTGTATATTTGTTCGCGATTGATTTTAACAATGTGGATTGTGTTATGTATTTTTGATAATCGTTCTTTAAATAGACATGGATTCGGATCTTTTTTTCTATAAAATGTAACATGGAGGGGATTTAGTTATGTATACGGTCCAAAGAGAACTAGGGCTCCAAGGCGTGTGTATAAAGGTGGTAATGCAGACTGGTTTGATGATGTTGATGCAGATGGGTTCTCTGTGATTAAAGTATCAGGTATGCTAAAGGAGTTAGGTTATGATTATCCAAACATTAAAATCCACTACAAAAAACCTACTTCTGATTTAGATAAAGGACTTGGAACCTTACTTAAGTATTGATGTATGGGATTTTCTTACCTAGTGAAAAAGTTCAAGTTACTTGCGTTATTTTTTGAGCATCCTGTGATATATGTGTTTATAGATGATTTCTGTTTAGATGTTTGATGGTTTTTAGATAATGACATGTTGATGGTTTTTAAAGAGTAGTAATGTGGTTTAGGAGACACTTGAGAATGAAGCTTTTTTAGTTTAATGACAATGTTGATCTAGAAATGATGGTATAGACATATGAAGAAGTGTGGGTCTCATTAATTGTTTAGAGTGTGTATTGCATGGTATACAATATCCAAAACAGTAAGTATTGCATGGTATACAATATTCAAAACAATACGTGTTGCATGGTATACAATATCTAAAACAGTAAAGTATTGCATGGTATACAATATCCAAAACAGTAAAGTATTGCATGGTATACAATATCCAAAACAGTAAGTATTGCATGGTATGCAATATCTAAAACAGTAAGTATTTCAAAGTTACTTGCGTCCAATTGTAAAACAAAGCATGTTCTCACCCCAAAACTTATAAATCATTGTAAAATGTAAAACATGGGGCTATGAACTCACCTTGAGTTAAGGAATATCAAGTATATCACAGATAATGCGTCACAGTAATGATCGAGTACAACCTAATCTAATATAGGTCGTATAAGAACTAAGCACTTTGATTAACTAATACCATATACAATTCTATATAGCTACATCACCATCTAATCGTTTTAGTGAAATCGCATTTATAAAGTAAAAATGTTTGTAAATGCCGTGTTAGTAAAAATGACGTAACTTTCGCGTTTTAAGCCCGATTTTTACGTTTCTTATGCCCACGCTTTCGTATTAAGATGAGCTATCAAAATATGACATTTTCATATTTTTGACCTACTGGTGAACAGTACTTTTTACTGTTCACACCAGTTTATAAAATTATTTTTATAGTTTTAGTTATCGTAAAACTCGTAAATGTCGTATTTTATTCGTTATAGCTCCGTTTTTAGCGATTCTTTCGAGCACGTCTTCGTTTTTAAAAGTTCTATCATATTAATGATGTTTTCAAAATGTATAAACCTGAGATGAACAGTAACTTTTATAAAATTAGTTTTATAAAAGTATTTATTAACGTAAACTCGTAAACTACGTATCTTTTTCGTTATTAATCCGTTTTTCGAGTTTCTTACCTTTTTGGAATCGTCATGAGACGTACTATTTAATAAGAATATAAAATAAATACTTTTATTTTCGAACCAAAACAGAAGGTTTTGATGTTTGTGTTAAAAACATGTTTTAAACTTGATTTTGTACTTTTAAGTTTAACCATCTTGCTACAAGTCCATTACAACATCCATTATCACATGTATTACCTTCCTAGGGTCCTTAAGTCCATCATTGTCCAAGAAATATCCAAGGATCACAAGATCCAAATGTGTACATACTTATTTATCCATGAACTTTCATAAGTAACTTTTTATACTTTTACCTATATATGCTTTACATAACTTAACCATCACTCATATAGTGTATATACTTGCTTATTATCATGATCCATGACATCCATATATCATATAACAAAGTTTACCAAAATCATAAACAAGTGTAAAAATCCATTTTTACAAGTAAATAAGTTCCTAGATGGTGATTAACTACATAGCCATTATATACACATAAAATCATGAATGTAAAGAGATTAAGGTTTTTAGGTAACCTTAATATGAAGTGTGGTGATGAACAAAGTGATCTAAACCCTTGTTTAGAAACCAAACCCTAACTTGCAAGACTTGAAAACCCTAATCTCAACCAAAACCCTAATCTTGCTTTATCCTTGCTTAACCCTTGTAAATGCCTAAACCAATCCTTCTAACCACCTTGGGACATCTTAGATATCATGTAGGAATGTGTGTAAATATTGTAAGTAAAATTTTGTATGGATTTGGTGTGAGTTTGGTTTGAGCCGTGGGTTGTGAGGGACAAAGGAGAGAGTTTTTGTGTTTTTCACCTTAAGAAAATGAGTATGTATGTGTGTTCTATACTAGTGCAAGACTTATATGAC
>BQNB010166549.1:0-14101 GCA_026074375.1 Tanacetum coccineum | reverse complement strand
GTGTCCATAACAGAAGCCAGAAAACCTTGGCACCCATGAGAAATCAAGGTACTTGCCTTCATAGCAGAGATGAGCTTAACAAACTTAAGCGGTGAGGAACCATGATAAACAAATTCAGTTTGGTGAACGTTACCAAAGATTACAGTCCTAGCATAGCTGTCAATAGTAGCTCGATGAGAAGCCAACCAATCCATGCCAAAGAATCACATCAAAGTCAAACATATGGATAGGAAGTAAATTCGCAGGACGAACACGATCATCAAAACGTAGAGGGCAGTTAACATATTCATGGTCAATAAGCATATGGTTCTTCATTGGGGTTGAAATGATTATACGTTCGATTAATGGTGTAGGAGTCATATTAAGTTTCTTAGCAAAAGTGGTAGATATAATAGAATGTGTAGCCCTAGTATCAAATAAAACGAAGACAGTACGATCATCAATGTAGAGAATACCGGTAATAGTACCTGAAGTCTTGGCTGCCTGATCACGAGTCGTAGCATAAACCCGTCCTGTAGTTAGATGAAACTAGCAATAATCCGCTGGCATACTTGCTTACTGCTTCCCTTGGGAAACAAGTCCTTCACATATGTTTGAGTAGACCCGCAGTAAAACATCCCCCAGAATCCTTATAACAAACACCCGATGAGTGCTTTCCACATTAGCACAAGAGGAGTAGGGGGTAAAGTCTCAGTAGACCTCCTCGACCTCAATCCTGAAGCATGACCCTGGTTAAAAATCCCTAGTTGACTGACCCTCGTTAAGCTGGAGCTGTTTGTATTTACCCTGACCCCTGGGCGGTCATTCTCATTCCGAACCAGTAAACCTCTTATCCTGAACCCGAAAATCCTGTCGTTTTGAATCATACCCCGATCCTGACAGACCCAATCTCAACACTCTGTCCTGAAGACCCTTTACTCATGCTGACCCTGGTCATAACGACTCTTGTTCTCCTGTTGGCCCTTTCCCCAGTTCTGTAATCCGATTTACCATGCACTATCCCGCTTTACATTCGAATTTTCCCTACTCATGCATAACCGATGTTAAAGCGGCACCGCAACCAGCGCAACATTCGTATAATTCGTATTAACGATCCTTCAAAAACCCACTTCTTTAACCCCCACGATTGAAAATTTCTAGTCTTGCCTCCTGGCGTCTCCAGCCCAGTTAAAAGCTCCAACAAAACTATCCAATCTAGTGTACCTCTCCATGTACTCCCCAAAATTCTCGGAATCCTAGGCTGACGATCGAGTCGACCCATACTCACGCTCAAGGAACTTTGTTCATATCTCACAAAAAGCAACATAAGATACAAGAATCTGCATAAGCATCGCCTCCAACCTGAGTTAACGCAATGAGCTTTCACAAGCACAGTGCATCACCCTCTAGTTTTAAACCAGCAAGACGAGTCTTGAAAGTTTTCTGGACAAACCCATGAACTTGAAATAACTTCTCCCAAATGAGAAAATTCCCAGTCTTCTGCCTCGGCAGTAGTGGCACAGACCGAGAACGCAGCGGCTTTTTAACATAGTTAACCTTTCGATCCAAACATGAATCCCTTGGGTATAGCATCACCACCACCAACCAAACTTACATCAAGCACCATTCCTGATGTCATTGGTGATCTGAGTTCTCAAAGCAGCCGTAAGGTTAGGGAGAGCATTGGCCACAGCAGCAGTAATCATGGCCTCGAAGTTAGGAACATCGTCATCCGAGTTTCTACAGGTAGTCACCATCTGAACGATCAAGAAAACGATTAGCAAACGAAAACAAGATATAGAGAGTAGCGCGAGTAAGAGAGATACGAGAAGTGAACCTAATGTCTACCCAACTCCTCACAGGATCCATAGCTAACCCTAAGGTCATCAGGACTCGTCCATTATTAACCTCGCCTGATACCATAAATTGTAACGCCCCGACCCTAAAGGGTAGAAGTATTACAAATATGGTGTGACATCAAAGGCATACATAATCATACACAAGCAAAAATAGCTGAAGTCTCAATAAATAACCAAAGGAAAATAAGTCAACATGACTTAAGGTACATAAGTTCTTGAAGGACAGACATATCCAAACGAAATAACCGTAATAACGAATGTCTCGAACAGTAACAAATCATATATCAAAACTAAGATCTCTAGGGTAAGTCCACACTCAGCACTCATATCCCGAAAGCAACCCCAGCTCCTAGCTTAGATACCTGCCGCAGGAAAAGAAAGTGCGGCTGAGCTTACAAAGCCTAGTGAACAGATATATATAATCGAACGCAAAAGATAACGGAAAATCAAAGGATACGATACAAGGTGCAAAGGGTATCACAAGACATGATCAAAGGAATACAAATATAAGGTAAGACAAATCAGAAGTCAATTCATAGTGTAAGGTAAGATGAATCAGAAAATCAAATCAAGTCCAATTACCGAGCCCAAACAAATCATATCATAGTAACCATGGAGTCGCGAGCTCCAAAATGTAAAAGACGTGGAATGCACCCAAACATCAGTCACCAAATATACATATATCATAATGTCATAATCCATCGAATACAAAACAAATCTAGGATGCATCCATACGCCCCTTAAACAATCATAATCTTCATAATGCGCATATAAAACAAATGGTGGAACGGTGTGTGAAATCACTCACATCCCACACATGAGTCCATGCCAAAGGTGCATCAATTACACGGCCATGTACCTTCATGCTAGGAAATAAATAGTGGGCTCGGGTCTCAAACTGAAGGGTTCAAAACAAGGTCATAACAAAGTCATTTCAAATGGATCATAGCAAATGTTCAATTCCAAAGTGATCAAATATCAAAGGTCCATAGCAGGGTTCGCCAAATAGAACAAAATAACAGAACAAATAAGAGAACCAAGGATAAAGAGGCTCAGATCAAGTGAAACAAATCACATAATTAATCAAAGAAAATAGGAATATGTCATGAGAAACCTTAACGAAAAGGTCATAATATCGTACCTTAATCCGAAGCAAAGCAAAAATCAAAGAAAACACCACAGGAAATCAAAATCCCTCCCTCTGACGAACCTAAAGAAATTGAAAATTCGAAATACCAACATATCATTTAAAGTTATACGTTTCCATATTTAGTAACTATCCATTTTAGTAACTTCCATTTTTAGTAACTACCATTTATTAGTAACTATTCCCATTTTAGTAACTTTCCATGTTTTAGTAAGTTTCCTTTTTAGAAAAATTCATCATTCTAGATTCTATTAAGGATTTTGAATAATTAGGGACTTAACATTTCAACCCTTACAAGTTTAGGTTAAATAAGACAACTTTCCCCATATTTTATGTTTACAATATACAAAATCACAATTTCCAAGGTTAAAAGTGTAAATGTCAAAGTTTACACATTTTATTCATATCCATTTTCTGTATTTACAAGTCAAACCCTTAATTTACACAATTTACATATTTAGCCCTTTTTGTTTATTAATTATTTAAACAATATCTTTAATTATCCATAATTACAAAACAAGTCCTTATAGATTCAAATATGACAAATTCATACTTTATACATTAAATACTAACCAAACCTTCCACTTTTCAGAATTTACAATTTCAGTCCCTCTATTTTAATTAATTAATTTCTAATTACTTATTATATGTAATTAGAAAATTTCTAATTACTAATTAATCCAAAATAATATCAATATGACATTTTATACCCCCCAACTTATTTTATACAGAATATAATAAGTATAATAACATGTTTAAAACAGACCTCATAGTTTCAGAAATTACAAATCACCCCCTTATACTTTAAAATCCAAATCGGCTAACTAATAAATCCACAAAACCCTAATTTGATTTTTCCCAACCACAAACACAATTATTACTCAATCATTAGCATTTATTAAACCTGGAAAAATTAACAAAACCCTAACCCTAATTTGTTTAAACCATTTTCTTTCCTTTTTTCCTTTATTCGCAAATCGGCAACAAAGATAAATCCCAAATAATTATTCGAATCTCTTCTAAATTTTTCCAACAATTTATCTGAGTTACATATGATATATACAACCTTAGAAAAATATAAAATCAAGTGTACAAACATTATTTTGCCGATTTCATAATTAATTCGAAATTAGGGTTTCTAATTTGTTTTAATTAATACGATCAATATAACATGCATGGATATTTTTCCTACGTATATTATGAATTAGAATGATGAAAAATGAGATACAAAAATACCCTTGATGATCCTTGATGATTTGATGAATTTATAGAATTCGGTTGTGTTTATTTCGAACCAAACGATTACCACGATCGAACCAAGCACTCTACAATCTTCCCACTATTTTTCCCACCTTCCTTGATCTCCAAAACACCTTAGAAAAATGGTCCTTGCCCTTGAAAATTTTGATGCCGCCTCTTTTTTTGTTTTTAGGGTTTCGGCTATTTTGTTTTTAGGTTTAACAAAATAGAATTGCATAAGGAATCAAATAGGTAATTTGGCCGAGTTTTAGGGCTTTCTAAATGGACTAAATCTGATTTTTAACTTGCCAATATTTATTTTGTAATTATCCATATTTATTTTATATTAATTGTAATGTATAAATAATTAAATATACATAATTCGGCATAAAATGTATATACATAAATATTAATTATTTTTCTTACAAAATATAAGGTATTTTAATCTTACATAAATTTCATAATTGTCATATGTTGTATTTTTATAATTTCTAGAATTAAAATGAAATTTATGCATGCTTTTATGAAATTTTCTTGCATTAGGGGTATTTTGGTAATTTTACACTTGTTGAGATTTTTAGGTTTTAAAAGGCCTTTTCTGTTCTTGTTAGATTGTGAGAGGTCATAAGTTAACGAGGATAAAATTATTATTTTCGGGGCTTTTTATAATCTTAATTTCCCCATTCTTTTATAACATTGTTGTGTGGGAACTAGCAATGAACTTAGTCGTGGGGGAATTTAATGTGTTCTAAAACACACATCATTATTTATTATCCCTTTCCCCGAAAAAACACTAATATACGGACTATAAATTATTAAATATGTTAAATATTATTGCTAAATATATGTTTCGTTTTGTTTTGTTGGTGTTTTTATGTCTTGCAGGTACAAGGGATTGTATTAAAGCAAAACACAAAAAATAAAAAAAAACAAAAAAAAAAAAAAAAAAAAAATAAATCAAACAACTATATATTCAATATTCTCTTTTATTAAAAATATATAATATATAAAAATTTATCAATATTTTATAAAATTCCCCCCAACATTTATTTTATACCCCTTACTATTAATAATATTTATTACATCTGGTGTAAGTTAGGGTGATTGTGTGGATTGTCGGGTTACGGGTTTTCTTGATCCAAATACTCGAAGTCGTTAATATTTCTCGAGCATGCCATTGGAAAGAGCACGAAAATACTATTTCGACGATGCCTTCATCTCTTATTGGGTCGGCCCAACACCATTTACATGAGTCGGACCGGCCCATATTTATTAAAGGCTCAAACTTAACATTGTTAGAGAATTTATCCCAGCCAATTGTCTACAGCAGTCCAGTCCACGTCTTACTATAACCTGGCCCAGTATGATGGAGTGCAATCTGGCTCATTAATCGAATGAAAAAATGGCCCATTATTCACCTGCTTAACAAAAACGCAAGTTATTAAAAGTGATGAGCAGCAGAGCACGAAGATCTATCTTTTCGATATCTTATCTTCATTTTTTTTTCTTTTTTTCTTTTTTTAGTAGAGTAGCGTAGATAGCAGCGGATCATATCTAGGATCTCATCTTTTATTATCTTCCAAATCCTTGCATATCTTATATTTATATATTTTTTTGTTTCATTCGGAGGAAAAGTAGAGTAGTGTAGCACGTAGAATAGCAACAGATACCATATTTTATCTTTTTTGTTTCTTTTCTTTCTATTTCATTTTTTTGTTTCATTCGAGCAGTAGGATAGATTAGAGATATGATTTATGATTTGTAATGTTTCATTCGATTTGATGAAGTATGTTTATGGAACGAATTTACGTTAATGAGTCGAATGGTTTGATATATCATAGTATGGTTTCGGATCTCGTTGGATTTTATTTGTTTTTAGTGTAAAAGGATAGAGTTGGTTCGATTTGTTAATCGGCTTAGTAGCATTATTTACGTTTAGAGATTATGGCATTATGGATTGGGATTTGGATTAGTTTGGTTTTATTTCGCACTTTGGAGTATGAGTTCATATCTATTATCTCCAGGTCACGCCGAGCTAATTCCTGGTTTCATCTTTTTTCTTATCTCTTTTATTTCTTTATTTTATGCTTATCGCCATTTTTAGCTTAGCCATTATTATTGTTGCTTTAGTTGTTATCCGTAGCGTAGTTATGCTTATTATTGTTAGATTAGTTTCCATGTTTAGCGAGTAGTTTTAGTATGCTTGTTAAGTGACCGTGAATAGTGAGTTAAGTTTGGATTAAAAGGTAAATTGTTGATTAATAATTTTCGGATTATATAGATTTCTTATTTGAATATTTCGAAGGGCAAAAGCCAGAGAAATAATCAAACATCAAATCTAGTAATTAATACTTTTATAAGATATCGTTTTCAAAATAGACCAACGTCGTGAGAAAATAATATTTTTACCGGTGTTAATTCGTTATCATTTAAAGTAATTTGTACAAAAATAAAGGCTTGTTTTCAATATAAACCAACGTTGTGAGAAAACGGTTTTTAAACGGGTACCAATTCTTTATTATATATTTATTTCACATTTAGTGATCTTTTCTCCTCACTTGACAAGCATATTCTTTTTAGTTATATCTTAGTATTATTTTAGCTTTTATATAATTAGTATAATTCAAAATCAATATCTAAAAGATAATAAAGCATCAAACGATAAACATTAACGTAAATCTCTAATTCAATTCTCGTTTGGATACGACAATTATTACTTTTTCTAAAGTGATTCTTATTTCTAATGGGTTACTTAATATTATATACATACGGCTAGTACGTATTTTTACGATATCAAAATGGCGCCGCTGCCGGGGAGGATTGTACGATTTTTACGTTGGTGTTTCGAGTTAGTGCCTTGAAGATCCTTTCTTCGGAAAGTTTATTTTCGTATTATTATTATTATTATTATTCTTTTTTATTTCATATTATATATGATATATATACTATATTTACTATACTATATATATATATATATAATAACAGATATTTGGAGGGCATATAACTATGACTTATGACTGGATAAATATGGTTTAGTGACTGGATGCCACCTCAATGATGACATGGCACCTACATGGCATGAATTTTTGAAATTTATATAAAAATTATGTATGTTGCATGATTCGAACTTGGGACCTAGGTTTTAGATTGAAGTAGTTAAACCAACTGAGCTAACATTAGATTTATGTCTTGATATCCAAAACACAATTAATATGTTCTATAAATAATCCAATGTTATTTGTTTATGATTAACTCAAAACTCTAATTATGATTAACTGAATGTCGTCTTACTCAAATTGATTAACTGAATGCAGTTCATGTTTTCTTAATATTATGATTTTTGTTAGTTTAATTTATTAATGTATGTGTTTGTAATGTGCTAATATGCAATTTATCTTTCTTTTTCAGGAGCAGAGAAGATACCGGAGAAAGCTGAAGGATGGGAGAAAGGTGAAGAACTATGTTGGGATTCCATTTACTCGAGTTTATTGTGGTAACGCTCATTCGTTTTTCTTTGTTTGTCGGGTGTTCATCCTTGTGACCGTAGGAGAAGTATCAGCGAATACGAATGCATCTTTCCTGCATTATCCCATACATATATTATAATATACCCAATTGCTCTTTACTAGCTAACTTTTTTCTACTCAGGTCTCACTGGTTTATCAACTGCTAAGTATTTGGCTATGCAGGTCACATGTAGAACCTTACCCAAGATCTTACATGGATGTATGTTTTTAGTTTATAGTCTTTGAATTATATATCACTTAACGAAATAAAACCTATAATGCTGACTTATTTTTACTTTGGCTTCCAGACGACGTCGAAGATTCAATGAGGCAGGAGACCTCCCAACATCTGAGTAAGTTGTTGTTTTTTATTTTCATTTATTGTGTCTATGAATTATTTATGCTCATTTGTCTCAGGAAATTAATGATCTGCCACCAAATCGTGACCAACCTGCATTAAATACTCGCTTACCACCCAAACTTAAGTTTTGTATTCTACAATTTGATACACTGTTTACTCGATATTGTTTTAAACACATACGAAGCGCTTAAGCTAATCATTTTTTCTTCCCACTATCTATCCGTGGGAGGCTGCACAGTCACATGGTAGGTCATCATATCCTGAAGAAAATAGCAACAGGTATAATTCCTACGGTCAAGATAATGGTTCCGAGTCCACGTCCATCTATCAGTTTAATGGGGAAGGTTTAGCAACTTGGTGGCAACAAAAGAATGCCAGAGTGCTAATATTTTTGTAATTTTATTAAATGGTTTAATACAAATTCTAGCTGTTTGTAGTTATATCAATATTTGAGTGAGAAATTTATAACTTAATTTTGTTAATACATTCTCTTGAACTTTAGGGAAAATGAAAGTTATGAGAATTTTAGTGCAATTGCAGCCGGCAAGTACCTTTTGTTCATTATATAACACTAAACTTATAAGTCCAAATACGAAATAATGATATGGTTTATTTTGTGCAACTAAACGTTTTTGCATGCTTTGGACTCGATAAAGAAATTCCTACCTAAAAAGGATAAACGGAAGGACAAGGAGAAGAGCAAAGCTCAACCGGTTGCAGGTACTACTATTGGTAATACTTCTTTGTAGCACAATTATTACTATTTGTTGAATCTGGCATGTAAGTTTCTAGAATCTTTTTGTAGGGAATGTTTTTTAGTGTAATATATTCATAAGATTGTTATCGTGGTCCATACCATTTAGGTCAACAATCTTTAATCTGCCATTGCTTATCATGTTTACATGGTTTTGCAACAGGTCAATGTACTCAGTTGGATGTGGGTTAGGATGGAAAATAGGCCACGGGACCAAAAATTACAAGAAACAGCCACGATTGATAGAACAGTTTCAAACTCTAAACCTGCAGCAGATGGTGGTTGCAGCGGCTGCATGGCACGCGGCTATGGTTGAGAGAGATGGCAGGGTACGTACATGGGGTTAGGACCGATACGGGTGTTTCGACCATGGGAATGAAGATTGTGATTGAGTCCCAATAGTGGTTGAATCTTTAAGCAATGTAAAAGTTGTACATGTTGCTACATGGGACTATACTACCTTTGTAGTATCTAATGATGGTGATGTCTATACTTTTGGGTGTGGAGAATCATCAAGTCTCAGACATAATACCGCGGACGTTGATGCTCAAGTTAGTTATTTTAACTTTTTTCTTTATTTTTTTGTTTTCATCCAGTTGGCGTTAGACTGTTGAGTTTTTGTATCCTTTAACTTTGCATTTCGAACTATTTTAGTCAATTAACTTTTATTTTGTGTTTGATACTTGACTACTTCATTTATCATGCATATAAATAAATGGTATTATGTTCTTTTACTGTCATCATTCTACATTAAACATCTTTACTTCTAGTAAGGTCCAAATTTTCTTAAACACTCAAGAAAAAATTCAATATGATGCATTGTTATAGTGCTAATACATCTTTGTTAGAATTTTGACATTTTTTAAAACGGGATAAATTATTATAAGTTAAAGAATCAGTAAGCTTTCTTTGTAAAAAGAGGAATAGTAGATTTTGGTTGCTAAAATAAAATTATCTACTTATTAACCAATTAGTGTGTTTCTTTTGCATGTTCAAGAACCCTTAACCTGATGTTATCCATACTTACAAATTCTGAAATAACATGTTGCAGTTGATGTTTAATAACATGTTGCAGTTGACGTTTAATAAAAAAAATTTGAGATGGATCAGAATAGCAACGTGTAAAGTCAAATGATGTGCATTAATTTATATATAATGTACTTGCCACAATGAGGAATCAAAATAGCATTCACAAATTTTGTATAAAATAATCCACCTTTTAGTGTGGTAATTAAAAGGGTTGTCTAGATACGCGTTCTCAGTTAAAAAATGATGCCATATCAGTAATCAAAATTTGATTTGATAAGCAACTGTAATGGAACGAAATGCAGATATTGTGTTTGAATGGCTTTACTGTGGTGTTTATAAACGGTTTTGCTATTTCGTATAATACTATTATCTCTCTTTGTAATTTAAATAGTTAGTTTTGTAAGTGGTCTAAAGAATGTGATTGTTGTATTTTTAACTATATCAGCTTCACTCTAGAAAATATTGGTGGCCATGGTGCTGCTATTGAGGAGATCCGATCCACAAACTCCGATGTCAAGTTTTATATGTTTAAGATATAATTTAGAAAAATATTTTATTCAGTTATGGATTGGAAAAATCTATAGGTTGTGTAACTAAGTAAAAGAGTTTGGCTTTGAAGCTTTTATTTTTTCTTCATGAATTGATCATGCCAAAGTAAAATTTTTTTATTCTTTTTGTTGATTTTTGTAGATTAATAGCCTTAATCTGTTAAGGGACTATAAATTTTTGGTATCCTTTTATTAATAGAACAATTTAGGAAGTTTTTTTTCTTTGGGATCTGTTTGACCCATTGTTTATTTGTTAGGTTGGTTAGTATAACCCATCTGACTTTCTAGAAACATGCCCAATAGATCCATTTGTCACAGCTATTTAGTTATCTATACTTTTTACATTGTTGAAGATACCAAGAAAAACTTATGATGCTTGAAAAAAAGTATTGGTGTGTTTAGTACAATTTCAGCGAAAGGTTGTGCTAAAGTTAATCTATATGTGTTCGCTGCGCTACTTTCATGCTCTTGTGTACTTTCATTAGCGGGGCATGGGTAATCTGCATTCTAGAAAATAAGAAAGTCAATGGGGTTGAGTCACTAGCTTAGCTGTAGTCCAGAAGCATCAAAATGTCTTGAAGAATCCATAAAACATATAATATCTTTGGTAAACCATATATATTTAGTTATATTGCAAATTATGGTTTTAGTAGAGGTTTCTATAGAAGTGGTGTTTGTTTCTGGTCTTTTCTGCTAGATATTAGTCTGGGAGGTATAAGGATGATAGTGTTCTGTTTGATTCCCATAGGCACACAGGAATTGTATGGCACTGAGAACTTTCAACACCTTATATTGACCAAATGTTAAGATACGAGATTCGTTTAGAGAGTGTTATCAGGTGCTTTGATGTATTATGCTTGGCGAGAGAGAGCTTAGATTGTTTCAAGGGAAATCTATGCCTTCCACTAATACACTCACATATACTTAAATGCATTTATGGTTGTTGCAAGAAATGCTAAAATATTACGAATAACATGTTGGATTATATGGTAGTTGGATTAGTCGTATGCAACTAGAGATGTGTGAGCCTATTAGGGGCACACACGTTAAACACAAAGAGCGCGTTTAAACTTTATATCCTCCATTGTGGCCGGCTATAGAAGGGATTAGAAGATTCTTGGGAGTATCTTGGTTCAATGTATCAAAGAGATAATAAAGAGAAAGCTTGTGATAAGGTTTAAGAGAGGTATGATAATGTTTAAACTCTTAGTTTTAGCTTTATCATGATATAGGGATAAAATGTTATATATATACTTTCTTCCCTAGCTGATTATGATGTCTGAGAGATATCACAACACACTCTTAAACACCTATTTTCTCTCCTATATCCTATATACAGCCGATTGTATAAACCCTAATTGGGTTTCATTCAATTTTGGTTCTTCCTTTTTTGCTTTAGACGCTTGACCTCACGGTCCATGATTTTGACAGGTTCTTCAACGAAGTGTAGTTTGTCGTCAACTTGGATCTCATCCAATGGTATAGCAAGCTGTTCATCAGCCATGCATTTCTTTAATTTTGAGACGTGAAACATACTATGAACTCTACTCAACCTCTCCGGGAGTTCAAGACGATAGGCGATGGTTCCTACTTTGGAAATGATCTTAAAAGGTCCAATATAACGAGGGTTCAGCTTTCCTTGTTTACCAAAACGTATCACTCCCTTCCATGGCGATACTTTCAACATGACCTTATCTCCTACTTGAAACTTAAGAGGTTTTCATCTTACGTCGGCATAGCTCTTTTGACGATCACGGGCGGCTTAGATACGACTCTTGATTTGAACTATTTTCTCGATCGTCTCGTGGATAATCTTTGGGCCAGTGAGCTGACTATCTCCAACTTCAGCCCAGCAGATAGGTGATCGACACTTGCACCCATACAACGCCTTCAATGGAGCAGCCTTAATGCTAGTATGGTAACTGTTGTTATACGAAAATTCTACCAATGGTAAGTGTCTATCCTAACCTTTTCCAAAGTCGAGTACTACAGGCTCGTACATGTCCTCCAAACGTTTTGAATGGTCCTCTCATCTGACCATCGGGTCTTTGGGACGGTAAGCGCCTACATATATCAAAGAGTACCTAATGCTTTATTTAGAGACTTCCAAAAATGTGAAGTAAATTTCCCATCACGATCAGAAATGATCGAAACTGGCACTCCATGCTTTGAGACTACTTCCTTCAAGTATTGTCTCGTCAACTTCTCTAACGTGTCATCCTCTCGCATAGGCAAGAAATGTGCAGACTTAGTGAGACGATCAACGATTACCCAAATCGTATCTTGACCAGTTGTCGTCTTTGGCAATTTAGTCACAAAGTCCATTGTTATATTCTCCCATTTCCATTATGGGATCTCTGGTTGAACCAACAAACCAGACGGTTTCTGATACTCTATCTTAACCTTGGCACATGTTAAACACTTGCTGACATAGGTGGCAATTTTTGCTTTCATGTTGGGCCACCAATACAGCTTCTTAAGGTCTTGGTACATCTTGTCTGATCCAGGATAGATGGAATAATTTGACTTATGGGATTCATGCATAATTAAAGCTCTCAAATCTCCAAAACGCATAATCCAACTTTGATTGTTCAAACATAACATTCCGTTAGCACGAGTTTCTAGCTTATTAATCATGCCATGCAAATCTTCGTTGATGAAGTTCTCTTCTTTTCTGGCTTCCGATTAAGCACTCAAAATCTGCTTAGAAAGGTCCAAACTAATAGTCATAAATAAGGCTCGAACTCGTAGTGGCTTAATTCTCTCCTTTCGATTTAGGGCATCAGCCATCACGTTCGCCTTCCCTGGTTGATTCGAATTTCAACTATCGTAGTCCGCTTCATACAACTCTAACCACGTCGGTTGTCTTCTTGTTCAACTATTTTTGATCGAGAATGTGTTGTAGACTCTTATGATCAGTGAACACAACGCACTTCATACCATACAGATAGTGTCTCCACATCTTTAAGGCAAACACTACTGCACCAAGCTCTAGGTCATGTGTGGTATAGTTCTTCTCATGAACCTTGAGTTGGCGGGATGCATAAGCTATGACCTTCTCCTTTTGCATTAAAACCGCTCCCAACCCTTTATGCTAAGCATCGCAATATACCACGAAGTTCTCACTTCTCTCGGGTAAAGCCAAAATCGGCGCACTACATAATTTCTTCTTCAAAGACCGAAATGCAGATTCTGCTTTTTTTCCCCAATCAAACTTCACGCTCTTCTAAGTCAATTTTGTCATAGGCCTAGCGATCTTCGAAAACCCTTTGATAAATCGTCAGTAATAACCGGCCAAACCTAGAAACTGACGAATCTCGGTTGGTGTCTTGGGTGACGCCCAGTCCTTGATAGACTCGATCTTAGCGGGATCAACGTGAATGCCTTCGCTATCAATCACGTGACCGAGAAATTGTACCTTCGACAGCCAAAACTCACACTTTGAGAACTTGGCGTACAACTCCTCCTTCTTAAGTAACTCCATAATTAACTTAAGGTGCCCTTCATGCTCTTTTCTGCTCTTGGAATAAATCAAGATATCATCAATGAATATGATCACGAATCTATCCAGGTACGGTTTGCACACCCGATTCATCAAATCCATGAATACCGCCGGTGCGTTAGTCAAGCCAAACGGCATTACTTGAAACTCGTAGTGACCATAGCGAGTCCTAAATGC
>BQNB010166548.1:3379-14101 GCA_026074375.1 Tanacetum coccineum | reverse complement strand
CTAGGTTGTGTGCGGGCGTCGTTGAATTTTCTTGTGTGATTGAGATTTGGTTGCTAAAGACTTGCTTGAGCTGAGTTCGCATAGCCCCACTTTTTATTGTTTTTCCGTTGGGAGAAAATAATACTCAAATGTGTTTTGAAATGTTTTTGAATTGATCTGTGCGAAATGTGATTTTGTTTTTGGGACAAGATATGTGCTTATGACTGCTAGGTGAATATTATCTACGCCTACCGAGTAATTGTATGACTCTTTGGATCGGATGGGTACGCCTACCCAGTATGCGTGTGATTATTGGAGCGGATGTGTACGCCTACCCAGGTTTGTGTGTGGTCCTGCCCTAATTTTAGTGCTCCAGCTGGTAGGCCCTTTAGGTGCGTAAGCAGTGTTGCAAAAATCGGCCTAGGCGGCTGATTAATCGGTCGCCTAGGCGGAATCGGTCATTAAACGCCTTGATTTTTACTAATCGGCCTAAAAAATCGGTCTGGTAAAAAATCTGTTAAAAATCGGTCAAAAATCGGATTAATCGGTCAAAATCAGAAAAAATGGGAATAAATAATGAAAAAATCGGATCACTTGAAATATTTGAAGATTTGAACTTTGAAATACCATGCTTATCTTATACATATTATATCTAAAATTATGATTTTGTATATAAAAAATCTAATCCGATTAATCCCCGATTAATCCCCGCATAACCGATTAATCGCTAGGCGCTACCCGACCGCTCCGGGAGCGCCTAGCGATTTTTGCAACCTTGTGCGTAAGTGACATATGGTTATTGATTAGCTGTGATGCTAAGGGTGTTTGCATATATATTCACTATCATATAGCACTATTGTCCACTGTTTTGAGATATTGGCACAACTTTTGGGTTTAAGGTCAAACCTACGAGCTCACTAATATTATTGTTGACGTTTTCGAGCATCATTTTCAGGTGAAGTAAAAGAAGAGTAGTTTGGTGAATTGTGATAGCAAACTTAGAAGTATCCCGAGTGGATTTTCATTTGAAGTCTTGCTTGCTTGTTGTTTGATTTTAGTATTTGGATATTTTGGATTAAGTTTGGATTATGGACCCCTGTGAGGGCATTTGAATAATTGTAAGAGATTGTGGATTTTAGTTGCGATTTGGGACATCACTCGAGTGTTTTCGAGGTTGATGGTCTTCATAGCACTTGGAGTTTATGCAATGTAGTTTTCTCTATTTTGTATCTTGTGTTATGATTGATCATTATATTGCATCTCCGAGTTTCCGCCATTGTCGGGGTGTGACAGATTGGTATTAGAGCCAAGGTTATAGAGAACTTGGTGGATTAGCCTAGACTATAACCTAAGATCCGTCGTTTAGTCGCGTATAGTGTTAGATATTAGAAAAAGACTCGGTCACCCCGTGTATTTTACTGTTTATTGTAGCTCATAGTTTAATAGTTAATCGTATGATTTTTGGTTTTGAACCGGGTACTAATACCCTGTATTTGTAAGAACAATAAATACCTCTTCCAACTTTGGAAGAGGTAGCTAGTCATTATTCATTTTCCATTTTACACATATAGATTCTCTCTTTAGCAAACCTCTCCATGTGTTTCTCTCTCTAGAAACTAGTCAAATCCAAGAATCATCATCAGGGCTGTGAAAATGATATCCTACAATTGGTATCAGAGCTATGTGGTGATTTTGTGAGCTTGTGTGCGTTCTGATCTTGATTAGATCGTGTTCTTTAGTTACTTTTTAGGTTTTTGGTTCGAAAATCAAAACTCAGAATTTTAAGCTTAGATGTGTTTAGTGTTATGTTTTTATTAAGCACACAAAGATGAAACTGAGATCTAAGTTTTTTTTTTTTTTTCGAAATCGAGTTTGTCATTTGTTTCGAGTTATGTTTGGATTCGAGATGATGAAACTTTATTTGTTTTATTCTTTATCTTTAAGTTTCAAACTCGGTAGGAAATCGATCTTGATCAGATCTAAATCAGATCTTCCCAAAACGCATTTTCTCAAAAACATGTCGATTGAAAATCGTTACCGAGTTTGACATGTTCTGGAAATAGGTTCGGAGTTTGTCAAAATTAGATTCCGAATTTCTTTTCTAGTTTGGTTCCGAAATTTGTTTTGGATATGTTGATGATATGTTGATTTAAATCTTTTTAAAGATTTAGAAACAAGTTCCAAGCAAACAACAAATCTAACATATTAGCACTTTTATTTATTTTTCTTTGATTCAAAGTCCGTACTAAACTCGATCTAGATCAGTATTGAGATCTATATTCTCAAACATTTTATTCAAAACGTGGTTGACCAAAGTCAATACCGAGTTATCACGAAAAAGCTAAAAACCTCGATAAAAATCAAATTCAGCAATTAAAGACACGAAAACCAGAATAAGCACAACTGATCAGAATCGAATAAGCTCAAAATAAGCTGTTGAAATAAGCTGACGTGATAAGCTGACGTGATAAGCTGACCGAATAAGCTCTCCTAAACAATACTAAATCGCTCTTGCGGCTCTGATACCACTTATGAGGTCTTGAATTTAGGATCAAAAACAATAAAGAATGTGTTAGGTGTAAGTGTGTGTGTTATTCAAGAGAGAAAAGATAGAAAGTAGAGAGAGAAAGAGGGAGGAGGAGGATTAGAGAAAAGATTAAAATGAGATTAAGAAGACACTTAGAAGACACACCTCACAAATGAGGTGGTGGTGGGGTATTTATACCCATTTTACAAGAAGAGCAAGGAGCTCTTTGTTTTTCTTAGCTTTTGGTTATTTATCAGGTCTCGTGACTTTATTTAAGTCACAAGCCTGTCACCTAACCTATTACACAATATTATTTCTCTATTTATTACAAGACTTTTATCTCAATAAGATCGTCACTTTTATCATTCCTAACAGATACTTTGTTTCAACCCTTGTTCGATGAATACTTTAATCCTCCAATTATTGCTATCTTTACATTTCCAATAGCTAATGCACCAAGAGCTGTTGAAATAGCCGATTCACCTGTGTCTACGTCCATTGACCAAGATGCACCATCATCAAGTATCCAATCAACACAAGATCAAGAACAATCTCTAATTATTTCTCAAGTGTTAAGAAATCACCTGAAACACAACTATTTCATGATGAATTGATATTCGCACAAAAACCCCTCGATAATATAAAAAATATATATATATACTATAATATAAACTATATATATATAATAATATATTATATATATATATATCACACATATACATAAGCAAAGTATCATACAAATTATTCTTAGGAAAGAATAATAAGCAAATCGAGCTTGATTTCATTAAAAATTTGATTTTGGATTCTAAAACTAATGATGCAAAGGGAAAACACATAAAGACGAGCTAAACTAAAAATAAAGGCTAATTATAAATCCTAATGACAATTAAAAATAAAAACAATTAAATACCAAACACAACTAATTAACCAAATATGACAAAGTAAAGCTCTTAAAACTCAAAATCTAAATTAATTAAACCTAAATGTATTAAACTAATTTTTCAAAAATAGAAAATATTTTTTTGATTTTTTTAAACTAATTAAAACTATTTTCTAAACTAAATAATAATAAAAATGAAATTAAAAATATTAAACTTAATCCTAAAAATCTAAGAGAATTTATGAAAATTCTGCTAGGTAAAAAGGAAGTTTACAAACTAAAAGGACTCAATAAGCTGTAACGAATAAGCTGGGAAAAATAAAGAAATAAATATATATATAACGATAAAGTCCCAAGGGCGCAAATGGTTAAGGTGTTGATGTTTTGAAGGGGAGATCACAGGTTCGAGTCCTGTGACTGTCCCTTTTTGGAAAACATTTTTATTTTTCAAATTTTCTTTTAAAAAGCTATAAAATGAGCAAATTTAAGAAACTTTAATAAAGGGGCTTTTTGACAAAACTACAAAATAAGCTAGAAAAAGCTACTTAAAAGACGACAGTTTGCTTAATTAAGTCTAAGTGATTATTTGCTAAAACTGTTGGGCTTTTAAAGACTAAATAAGCACTAAGTCACTAATAAGCTAAAACAGAACTAATCCTAGACATATTAAGCACCTGAGACTAGAAATAAGCAAGCAAAATAAGCAAGCAAAATAAGCTAAAAATCATCAAAAATATAAGCAAAAAGACAGCAGACTTAAGAAAGACTTTAAAGGACTAACTCACTATTTTCAAGCTAAGAAAAAGAACTTAATAAGCACTACTAATAAGCTAAAATCTCAAAACAGGTTTCAATTGTTAACCCACACAGAAGCTAGAATTAAGAAAATTGAACAAGTTAATAAGCTAGAAAAAGGACTTGAAAAGTGACAGACTAAACTTCTTATTTTTGGATTTTTGGATTTTGAATGACTACTATGCAGCTTAAAATTAAGACTCAATAAGCAAATTAAAAAGCTAAAAGCTAAAAGCAGATCTATATCATGACTCAATAGGCAAACTCAAACTGGACTTAAGCTAATATAATAACTAATAAGGCCTTAAAAACAGTGCCAACAAAAACTAGACGTATTTTTGACTTTTAGAGATAAATTGCTAACAAAATAAACTTCCTAGATTAAAAGAAGATAGATAAATCAAAAAGAAAAAGAAACTTGAGAAAAGACTCCAATAAGCTAGTGAAAACTGAATTTAACTAATTCAAACTAGAATTTAAACCTTAAAATGATTAGCACTCTTGCACTCTTAAGAACAACTAACAAACTAGCTAACTTGACTGAATTTTAAGCTAAAATATTTAAAAGGCTATATCTAAGACAAATGACGGAAAAAAAATTATATAGAGACAAATTAAACTAGTTTGCAACATAAAATCACCTTCTTAAGAAGAGTTTTAAGAAATTCCATAAACAAGCAGTTTGAAAACAGTTTAGAATGCAGACTTAGATTTTTGATAAATCAAACTTCTAAACATAAGAAATCTAACTCTAAGCTTATTAAAACTGACTTTGAAAGTAGATTAAAGCTTAAGAAAACTGATTAGATTCCAAGAACAACTTTAAATCATATTTACCTAGTTACCACTACTTGTTCCAAACACCCCTTTAAAACTAGAAAAACTTATTTTAAGCTAAGACAGACCTTAAAAGCTACAAATTACTAAAACAAATTGAGAACTAAGACAAATAAGCAAAATCCTATTGAGAATAAGCTCTGAATAATAAGCTAGAATACTAAGCAGTTTTAATTAAGAAATTGGACAGTTTCATTTAAAACTAAAATTAAACTATAACTAAGCTATAGCTAAACAAATTAAGCTAATTAAGACAGATTAAGCATAGATAATCAATGAATAAGCACAGAATAAGCAGAGATTAAGCTAAACAGAACTTAAGCTTAAAAGGAGGAAAAGTAAGTGTACCTTGATCCTAGCTCAAAGAAGGATAAAAATTTCTCAAATGAGCTTATCTACACGCTCTAGCTTGTTAGAAACAAGCTGGTAAAGTCCCTATAAGCCCTTCTATTATTGGCTTATCATCCATTAGCTCAAAATCATCATACTTAACCATTTGACTTGAAAGTGAACAAACAAGATCAAATAAGCTTTTAGGAGCTTATTTGAGCTTTAAGAAGGCTTGAGAAAACATTTTATCTTATGCAGAAAGAGCTATATTTAAATAACACAAATGACTTAAACTGAAAATTGCTTTTTATTAATAAAAAGAGAATTACATTAAGCTAAATTTCATTACAATAAGCATAAAATAAGCTGAAAAACATTAAGCTACACTACACTACTCTATCCTACACTACTCCTACTCTAGATGCCTTGATCTGTGTGACTTCGCCTTCAATTTATAGTGAGGAGGTGAACCTTCTAGCCTTTCAGGAGCGTCCAAGCCTTCTAATCTTGGCCCTTGATCTCAATCCATCATAATCTGAACCCTTGATTACTCTCCACGTCTATTCCACCAATCATGACCTCTAGGATTGCCAACGTGGCTTTAGTGAGTGTTAGAGGTGTTAGGGGGCTTCTAGAAGCAAAGGAGCGTGTGTGGGTGAATGGTTGATTTTTACCCTGAGTGATTAGTTATGGTGAAATGGGAGGGAAAGAAGAAGGTGAATAGCAACTCATTTTGATCCTGTGTTATTATTATTGACTTTGAGTTTGGGTTATTTGGTTGGGCTTTGACTGGTATTTTGGCCAGGAATAGATATAGGGATTTATGGATTGTATTAGATTTAGTTAATGGACTATTTAATTTAGGCTTAAGTTATAATCATTCTATTGATAATGGGCTAACCAGCCCATGAAACGGGTACGGGTTGGCCCATTAAAAATGAATACGCCTTCGACTTCGCTTTCTTGCACTCTTCCAATCTCATGCTTGAATTTGTCCATTTTAGTTTTTTTTATCCTTTTTGATATATCTGATTCCTGTACAATACAGATCACAAAATACACATATACAATGCATTTTTATGTATTTTTGGTCATTATTGGTCTTTTTAGCTCGTTTTATTAAGGAAAATTGATATGTGATTAAACACATATCAACGATACTCTTCACGAAATTCTTCATGAAGACTCAACTTCTCAAGGATCATCAACTAGTTGTGAGACATCCCACACTCATTTGAACTTATGTAGATGGACTAAGGGATCATACATAGCAACATGATTGGTGATCCTTCTCGTTCAGTCTTCACCAGAAAGCAACTCAAAACCGACGCCATGTGGTGTTACTTTGATGCCTTCCTAACTTCTGTAGAACCAAAGAACTTCAAACAAGCAATGACCGAACCATCATGGATCGATGCAATTCAAGAAGAAATTCATGAATTTGAAAGACTACAAGTTTGGGAATTGGTGCCATGTCCACATAAAGTCATGTTGATCAAACTTAAATGGATTTATAAGGTCAAGACAGACGAATTTGGCGGGTACTAAATAATATGTCTAGATAGTTCTCAGGTGATACAGGCCAAGAGGAAGTAATCAAATTTCGAGGATCATTGCACCGATGCAAGACTTAAAGGCCATCCGTATCTTCATAGCAAATGCAGCCAACAAGAATATGATGATTACCCCAAATGACAGTTAACTACCGAATATTTCTTACATGCGAGCTCAAGGAAGAGGTCCATGTTTTCATCAACCAGAAGGATTGTTGATCAGAATAACCATCGCATGTGGTATAAGCTCAAACAGGCCCTTACTCTCTCAAACAAGCACCACGTGCATGATACGACATACTGTCCAGTTTCCTCATTTCACAACATTTCTCTAAAGGTGCAGTGGATCTAACACTCTTCACACAGAAAGCAGGAAACGACTTATTGCTGGTACAAATTTATGTAGACGATATAATATTTGCATCCACTAAAATTCTTTGGTTAATAAGTTTTCTAATCAGATGACTACTAAGTTCAAGATGTCAATAATGAGGTAGATGTCATTCTTTTTAGGATTACAAATTTCTCAAAGTCCCAAAGGCATCTTCCTAAACCAATCAAAATATGCTTATGAAATAATTAAAAAATATGGTTAGATCCTATATACAACTAAACGACGGATCTTAGGTTATAGCCTAGGCTAATCCACCTAGTTCTCTATAACCTTGGCTCTGATTACCAATCTGTCACACCCCAACAATGGTAGAAACTCAGGAATGAAACATAATGATCAATCATAACACAAGATACAAAATAGAGATAACTACAATGCATAAACTTCAAGTGCTATGAAGACTATCAACCTCGAACAACCTCGAGTGATGTCCCAAATCGCAACTAAAATCCACAATCTCTTACAATTATTCAAATGCCCACACAGGGGTCCATAATCCAAACTTAATCTAAATCATCCAAATACTAAGATCAAACAACAAGCAAGCAAGACTTCACATGAAATTCTACTCGGGATACTTCTAAGTCTGCTATCACACATCACCAAACTACTCTTCTTTCACTTCACCTGAAAATGATACTCGAAAACGTCAACAATAATGTTGGTGAGCTTGTAGGTTTGACCTTAAACCCAAAAGTTGTGCCAATATTTCAACAGTGGACAATAGTGCTATATGACAGTGAATATATGCAAACAACCTTAGCATCACCGCTAATCAATAACCATATGTCACTTACGCACCTAAAGGGCCTACTAGCTGGAGCACTAAAATTAGGGCAGGACCACACACAAACCTGGGTAGGCGTACCCATCCGTTCCAATAATCACTCAAATACTGGGTAGGCGTACCCATCCGCTCCAAACAATCATACAACACATAATATTCACATAGCAGTCATAAGCACATATCTTCATTGATATTCAAAATTATTTTGCACATGGAGAAAAGAGTTTATTGCACTTTGAGTCTTTTAGATCACTTTGTTATTCCACATACTTAAGCATTGATCTTTCTTGATCACATTTTAATCCAATTTTCTCCCCCTCAAATAGCAACCATATGTTATTTCTTTGATATCAAATATAAAATGGCTATTTGAGTTTTTGAAAGCACATGAGAGAAAACGGATATAGCATGATTATGATTTGGAACATTTGTTAATGTTTTTAAACAAATTTGAAAAACTAGTTGCGCCAAGAGAGTTTTTATCTAAAATGGATGGTCACTAAGTCGCTAACAACGTTTTTTCAAATACTCTCAAATGGATGCAACCCGAACGAATGCAACAACGCTTTTTCAAGTATCCTAGACTTGGATTCAACGTAGATCCCTGACACGCTGTCGATATTCCATGAACAACAACTATTTTTTGATCATGGAAATTTTTCTTTTTTGTTGTAAAAAATTTTTCCTTTATACTCCCCCTCAATAATATAACAAATGAGTGAACGAGGAAGGGAGTGTTGAACACACAATTTGAAGGATTTTGAAAAATCTTTTTGAATAACTCTTGAAAATTTATGTTCAAACTTTTGTATACCATTTTACTTGAGCGCACAAGATTTGAAATAACATAAATTAAATTCTCAGTCCGAGAAGCTGTAATGCTTCCCGTTGTGAGATAAATTCCACAAATATACACTTTCCTTTATTTGAAGAATGAGTCCTAAGCTGACATTTACTTAGAAATCGTATGTCCCGAGCACACTTTTTGTAAAGATTTGGATAAAAAATTGCTCGGGACAAAGAAGATTTCTCTTCTTTTGAAGATAAAGCGCACTGAAACGTACACTTTTCTTTTAATAATTGAAAACCCGGGTTGTTTATCTGAAATATTATACAAGCATGACTTGAGCTACAAAACTTTGAATGTTTTGTTTGAATAGCTCAAGACCGAAAAGATTTCTCTTTTCGTTGTTAAGGATAAATGCGTTGAAACGTACATTTTCCTTTTATTTGAGGCACGGGTTGCAATCTGAAATGATTACAAGCCATTGACTTGAGCTACAAAACTTTGAATGTTTTGTTTGAATAGCTCAAGACCGAAAAGATTTCTCTTTTCGTTGTTAAGGATAAATGCGCTGAAACGTACATTTTCCTTTTATTTAAGGCACGGGTTGCAATCTGAAATGATTACAAGCCATTTTGACATCGAATTAGACAACAACCTTTGGAACCCATTTAAGCACGGTGCAAACGGGTTTGCCAAGATTTGAAAACCAATTAAAAGTTGTCTCAAGTCGATGTAATGATGTTGAGTTCCAACGATGGCTTGAAACCGGTGTTTCATTTGAAAACAACTCTCGTGGAATCAACGGAGATTTAAAATTCCTCTTGATTTTCCATTGATTTTTGAAACTCGGTGTTTCATGTGGAGTTTTAAATCTTGTTGGTGAAGAAAATTTCCATTTATTGTTACCATTTGATGTATCATTCTGAAAATTCGTATTTGAAGCGTTTGAAAATCTTCCATTGTTTTTGTTTTTCAAAGCCAAGTCATTCTTGTTTTGCATTGAAAGCATTTCTGATTTGGAATATTTGAAAGATTTCAAATGAGATGGTCGAAGCAGAGTCATTCTTATTTTGCATTGAAAGCCTTTCTCATTTGGAATATTTGAAAGATTTCGAATGACTTTTCTTTGGTTTCCACACTTGTTTTACAGTTGTAAAATGATAATGTCGAGTTTTAAAAACTTGATTCTTTGCATTTGAAACACTAGTCTTAAAAATCTTTTGAGAAATAGGTGTTTCAAACACTTGACTCTTTCCATTTAAAGAACTTTTCTTAAAAACCTTTTGTGAAGTAGATGTTTCACAAGTTTGAGATTTCTTAGAAAACCTCCTATCTTTTTTCAAAGAATAGGTTGTAAACTAAAAAACTCTTTTCGAAAACGAGTTTGAAGATTCACCCGTGTGAACCTTTTCTGAAACATTTACTTTAGGTTTGGATGAGTTGAAAACACTGGTTTTCCTTTTTGTTCGGTTAAGAGAATCAAACTTTACTTTTAAAGCATTATACGAAGTTCTCAACTCATAATATTCTTTTTGACAAAAATGAATATCTTGTGATGCCAATTTTGATTCTAAAGATGCAATCCGTTTCAAAAGCTGATCTTTTTCATTTTTAGGCAAAGATTGTGCAGTGATTGGTTTTGACAAATCCTTTTGCACATCAACTTTGGGAGTAAACCATGATTTTCAAATTTGAGAGTTTATCAACAGTTTATCAGCTGGTGGTTTTCCCAAAATCGAAGGAAACATAGTTTCCACAGACTTTCCTTTCAGATTTTCCAATTGAGTTCTCAAATGATTAATTTCTTTCAAAAATTGATCTTTTTCAGCTTTAGAATCATCGGTCATACGAGC
>BQNB010166547.1:0-14101 GCA_026074375.1 Tanacetum coccineum | reverse complement strand
TAAAATTAATAACTTGCTTAAAAATGAAAATAGAAATAAAGCTCGGAGTAAATAGTGACCTTAAATACGGAATGTTACAATTGGTGTGTTTCTTTAATTGCCCGTGTGTCCTTCCTTGTGTGCTTAGACCAATAAGAGCTCTCAATGACGTATAACTCTGCCACATCATACCTTGTCACTTGAATTGTTGAGCCACGTCCTCAATTTGGATATACCCCATGATTTTATGCCGGGGTGAAATGAAGATGATGATGAATAGTAACTCTTAACAGAGTTACACGCCTTTTTTTTTATTTTGACTTTCTTTGACCCGGCTTATATAACTTTGACATGGGCTTATAGGTTTTGGGCCAATGGTGATGGGTTAACAGGTTTTGGTTTTATAAGAAGATAACGACCGTTATCTCTTAAGTATAAAAGAGATAACGGTGTTAGGGTTTTTAGGGCTTTTGTGTAATATGATTTAACTTTGAGGACTGATTTGGTATTTTTGAGGGTTTTGTCTTCTTGTGATTGACCAATGTTGACCAAGAGTTGACTTTATTGACCTTTTGCTCAAAACTTCTGGCTCTTTTGCACTCTTTCCTTTCTCGTGTCCGTGTTTGTCCGGTTTTGACCGTTTTCTTGTGATTTTTACAACATCCGTACCTACACATTCACAAACAACAAAATACACAAATACAAACATATTTTTGCATATTTTAATCATTTAAGGGCCATTTTTGATATAGAAAGGATATGTGATTTCTCACATATCAGTGCTAGCAGCATTAACATTGTTAGTGCTGTTAACATTATCATTCTTCTCTTGATCAATACTTTTACTATCTTTTCTTGGATCTTCATCAACTCTTCTCATCATCACTTGAAGGTTTGGATCCATCATCTTGAGAACTCTTTGGATCTTGGGTAAATGGTGGATCAACATAATCCAGCTTCTTTAGGGTGATTGATGCACTGTTATGTTTAGAAACATGATCTAAAACTTTAGTCTTTGGTTTCCAAACCCAATATGCTGAGGCCTTAACAGCATTAACATTATTTCCCTTAACAGCATTAACTACTACTTTTAGCCTAGCAGCATTAACTACTGCTTTTGGCCTAACAGTATTAACATTTTTATCCTTAATAGTATTAACCCTCTGATTAAAATTACTATTTTTAAATGCTGTATTCTTGTGAATGGGCCTCTTAACAGTTGAATGTGCTGTTTTAGAAAGATATGACATTGGTCTACCAGCATTCACTGTTGTTTTTGAGTGAGCATCATTAACTTGTCTAGCAGTATTAACTAATACTAAGTCAGATTTCATTAGTACTGCTCTTGGAACCATGTTCTTTTTAAGGCAGGGGTGAGTCTTTTTGGCAAAATTCTAATGATTCACCCTTTTAGCATTGTTCCAAACAGGTTTTACCACCCTTTGATAATTACAATCAACCTGCAAATGATCAAAACTTCCACACACATAACAAGCTTTGTTAAACATCTCAAAATTACTTCCTAGTATCTGAGACATCATATTATTCCAGTTTCTTTGATTGCCTTAGGAGGAATGTAAGGGTTTTGCTATTGTGCTTAACTTGTTTAGCATTTTTCTTTCGATTGCCTATTGTTACCACCCTTTGATAATTACAATCAACTGCAATTATGATCAAAACTAGTTAGCTATTTTCTTTTATTTTGTTAAAATTCAAGTCTTTCTCTACGACTGCAAACCTGTCTTATAAGCTTAACCATTAACTTTGATTTCTCAAATCTTTTAATATTTGTTATATGAGATTTATGCATTCAACAGTTTCAGAAAGATTTTGCGCAAGTAGGAATATTAGATACTCATAATCAGAACATTAAAGAGAGTAGGCAATGAGTGCATAATTTGTTGGTCCTTCATCTGCTATGATCACTCCAGGTCATAACACTAAGATCATTACTGAAGATCCAAAGATTAGAAGTAGTTGTCTTACTGCTATTCTTCTTGAGCTTCCCTATTCTGGTTGTCTTGGTTTCTTGAAACTCTCGCACTCTTAGTAAAAGTTGTGTACCCTTCTTGTATGGCAGTTTGTAGCACTCGCTTTGGACTTGTCAAAGCAATATTATCATTTTTATTACTGTAAGCCTCCTTATAGTATTCTTCAAGAATCTTTAGCCTCATTAGTTAAACATGGCCATTTGCCATTCCTCAAATCTATCTCTTCAGTCACCTGGATGGAGGTTCTTGTAAGTCCTCATTTGCAAGTTGAGGACTTTACCCTTTGGGTTTGACATGCAAAGAATGCATATATCACAGATCACTCACAGTTATCAACATTATTAGATTAGACAACAGCTAGCTTGCGTGCTGACTAGCAGAAAACTCTATGAGCAGTGTTAAAAACTGCTTATTTGTTTGCTGCCAGAGTTGTTAGAGGAACTAAGCTATGTTTTATGTGTTTGTAATTGAGCTTGATGTCCTTTGACATCTTGGTTCATACACTTTGAGTTGTTGTAAAGATTATCCATGCTCATTGTCTCTATTTTGCCTTTTTCCCAACAAAAAAACTGTGTGTTCCATTCTGTGTGACAAACTTCTCAACATGCTTCGGTTCACATCTTTTGTGAAAGTGTTTCACCAAATCTCTAGCTGAATCATAAATAAGCTTATGAAGCTATCAGAGTTTGATTATGGGTTTCTGGCTAGGAGTAGTGAGTTTTCTACTTGTAAATTTTAAGAGATTTATTTGAGTTTTCTTTGTAGTAGCATTTCCCACCAAACCTCTTTTCAATTAGTTCCAACAGCTACTTTAGATCCTTGTGGAGTTGAACTTTAAACTGATGTTCTTAGGTATTCCATCATCAAGGTGCTTTTGGCCTTCACTTCTAACCTTTTCTGAGCCTTTTCTTCAGCAGTTGTAGGAGGTATTACTTTCTTAACACCTTTAATAACTGTTTGTTTTTGGTGCAGTGTTTCCATTCTTTATAACATCCCATAAAGCATAGTCAATCATCTGGACTGTATATTCTATGCTCATCCTCCATAACTTTAAACTCACCAGGTATGTTTGAGCCTTGGAAACATTAGATGCAGCCACCATATGTGCAGATTCTAAATCTATATCTTTTAGCAAAGAGATCTTGTGTATTCAAATAGGTTCTTTTTATTCAAAGCTTCTTAACAAGCTCTAAAAAGGCAAGATTGTTTGTACAATTTTAGTTTTAGAGCAAGAAGAAAATTTTTGCTGCTAAGAGTGCAGAGAAAAGAGGAACATACCAGCAACAAAAGTCACAAAGTAGTTACATGTGTACTTATCTGAAAAACATGGAAGGATGGAAGCCCAAAGATTTGAAGAATAAGTCCTTTGCTAATATTCAAGAATTGTTTGACAAAGCAATGAAAAGAGTGAATACCTTAGTTGACTACAAGACTGAGTTGGTTAGAAGAGAGTCCAAGAAAGTGAGCAAGAGATTAGCATAAGAGAGCAGTTATAGTGAGCGGAACTAGCTAGGAATAAGAAAGTATTAAGAAGCAAAAGGTGGATGAGGATAAAGAAATAGCAGAGCTTCAAAGACTAATAGAAATTGTTCCTGATGAAGAGGAAGTAGCAATTGATGTTATTCCTTTGGCAACTAAGCCTCCAAGCATTGCTGACTACAAGATTCATAAAGAAGGGAAGAAAACCTATTAACAGATAATAAAGGCTGATGGAAGTTCAAAGATGTACTTAGTCTTCAGTTATATGCTTAAAATCTTTAACAGGGAAGATTTGGAAACCCTATAGAAATTGGTAAAATCTAAGCATGGGCCAACAAGGCCAGATGAGAGCTATGAGAGAGTGCTATGGGGTGATCTAAAGATAATGTTTGATCCACATGTTGAAGATTAAGTATGGAGGAATCAACAGGATTACAAAGTGTTGGATTGGAAAATATATGACTCATGTGGAGTTCATTCTTTAAAGATGCAACATATGCACATTCATATGCTGGTAGAAAAGAGATATCCCCTGACACCTGCTACAATTACTAATATGTTAAACAAGAAGCTTCAATGTGATCATTTTAGTAAAATGGTATATCAGCCTTTTAAACTTCTCACAAAATAGCTCAAGAATCAATGAAGTGTTTGGAAGCATCCTCCAGGTGATTGATGAAGCTTTGAATGAAACTTGGTGATTTTGAAGAAGAATATCAAGTTTAGGGGAGGATTATTGGGATTAAAAGCTTTCTTGAAGTTACTACTGCTAAGGTTTGTGTTACTGCTGCTAAGCTAAAGTTAGTGCTGTTCATTAACTCTAATGAAAAATATGCTAAGTAGTTAGTACTGCTAGTGTATATTAGTATGCTAGTTATCTGCTAGTATTGTTTTACTGCTATGTAAAGTTATTCTGCTGGTGAAGATTGCATGAAATATTCTAATTATTTACTATGCTTGTACAACATGGTTAATGCTGCTGGTGTATAAGTTACTACTGTGTGTTAGAAGTTAATGCAGCTAGTAAAAAAATGTACAACTGCATAAAGATTAAAGACTACTTGAAAGAGTTTTATATCAGAAGAGAATGGTATAAAGACACAAAAAGAAAGGTAAAGTTTGTTTGGTGATAAGATATACTTATGTGATAAAGTATTGTTATTTATGAATATATCATAGAAGAATTTTCTAAGTTTTAGTAATATACTTGTAAATCGACTAGGACTCCTTGGTGTATAAAAGGAGGTCCTAGGGCATAAAGTTTAATATCTAGAATCTTTTGTTTTTGATATCGTTATAGGCTGCAAGGTTTTGTAACTTATACTAGGAGAGTATTTGTATTATTTGTAATAATATATGGAGGACTTTTATTGTTGATTAAATTATGTTCTTATGTTACTGTTTCATTAATAATTCTTCTAATATTACAAATTAGATTCCGCATAATCTTTAATACATTCACATAAAGTTTCTACTATAATTGTGTTAGATTTATCTAATATAACTAAACCTTAAACAAGCTTAAAGGAATTCGATCTATTGAAGTGGGATCCAACAAGAGGTATCCTACATCCTGGGACAACACTTGTTGAAACATAAATGGGTCCCCTACCGGTCCAACTAAGCTCATAATTAAAAGGTAAAGATAAAACGTTATTTATGATCCTATTGGTCCGATAATATAATACACGATATGGAGAGCTATCTCGGTATCTAGATTACTTTTTTGGTATCACTAGACCCAGTTGAATGATAGGTCGTATATTCAAACACATAAACAAATATAAGGTGATAAACATAATTAAACAATCAACGATTAATTAAGAAATCTATTTTAAAACAAACCAAACTTTAAACTTTCATTAAGATGGATAATACCCAAGGGTATTAGCCCACAACCATTATAATTATATAAGCGTGATCAAATAACTAGAATCGAACGATTAAGAGAGTAAAAATTACACGATGTCTTCTATGGATTCGTGAGCAATGCTTAACCTTGGTGGCTGATATTCTCTTCTAAAATTCGTCTTTAATGAGTATGGTATAAAGAATATGATATTGCACACTGAAAACTCATTTTTGAGTCTTTTATTTATAGTGTCTAAAAAAGACTTGATACGCCGTATCTAGCAAAGTTGATACGGCGTATTAGGCTAGATTCCTTGGAATGCGCGCTACGTTCATAATCAATCAGTGATATCATTCCCAATTTACTTGATTTACTGTATCTTCGAATAGTTATCTTCATGGATACGGCGTATGTAGATAGAAGGGATACGCCGTATTGGGATTTGGTCAAACGCGTTTTCTTGTGAAGATTTGGAGCTGATACGCCGTATCTCTTTTGTTGGATACGGCGTATTGTTTAGAAATTAGTAATCTTTAAATATCTTCGTTTTAGCTCCAAATTATGCGCCTTTTAGCTTGTCTTCACAAAACACTCTTGAATTACTGCATTTATCAACTTTAAAGCAATTAAGTACCAAATAATGCAATAATTATATAAAAGTGGGCAAAACAGATGGGATAAATGATATAATAAAGTGACGTTATTTGATGTCATCAAATATCCCCCCACTTGAATCCTACTTGTCCTCAAGTAGACTTTAGAAAAAGTTTCAGTTTATGAAAATGTGTCCCAACCGAAGTTGAGGTTTTTCCGTTTAAGCATCGTTTTGTCCTAATCACCTGTACATAACCAAGCTCCTCACGAAATATGGAAATAAAAACACTTAGATCACTCATAACAATTTGCCATAACATACCAAATACACAACAAAATATAACAATGCAACATATTACATTTGACCAATTCAAACTATGCTAGCAGTTTAAGCAAACACTAGAACTCCATAAAGACATCTACACAGAACTCCTATGTAACTTGAGTGTTCCTTTTTGTGCAAAGTTAAGAATATATTAAAGACACGGGATTAGAAGGCCTCATAAAGACTTATGCCTACTCTGCAGCTACATCTCTATACTATCTAAATAGTCCATCAATCTCTATACCTCCTAAGCAACTAGAGGAGATGCTCATTGCCAATATAACAATGAAAATATCATAGATTAAGACATTACAAACTACTCACTAACATTTGGCAAACTCTACTTGTTTCATGACCTCTTCTTGTTTGGCAACCTCTAGTTCTTTGGCAACCTATGGTTCTTTGGCAACTTTTGGTTCTTTGTAGAATGTGTTATATATATCATCGAGTATGATATCAGACCATGAATCATCTTCCTTCCAATCCGTGTTCCCATATTTAGGCATAACATAGTCCATTATTTTGTTATTAATTACAAATTTGTCCCAATCAATATCCATCCTAGAATCTTTCATTTACGTATCTAACAAACAACAAATTAGGGCAAACAGAGATTACAACAATAACACAAACACGAATTAAAAAAATCGCTTTCATTAAGATTTTATTTTATATATTTATATATATATATACTATATTTTTATTATATATATATATAATATATAATCCTCAATCTAATTTAAAGGTTGGCGGACATCCGACATGTTTGACAGTGATAGATAATGACTGTCCCTATTGTTTTTTTGAATAATGATCGTCCCTATTGTTTTTTTGTGGTAGTTGTTGTGACAGTCAGACATAAAGGCTGGAGTTATACCCCTAACTTCAATTGCAAATATGGTCCCTGAGTTATATGTGTAGCCGACTGGACTAAAATGCCCCTGACTTAACAGAGCAATTAGATGTCAATTTGGTCAAAGGACCAATCAACCCAATGTGGACAACCACATGGACTACTGGTGAAATTAAATGCATTTTATGACCAAAGGTTCAATTGTGTGTCACCCATAGAGACCATTTATGTAATTAAATAAATTTTAATTACAGAATAAATATAGTTATATCTTTCACAATTTAGCGTCTTTATTTGCTATTGCTTTCCATCTTACATTACATTTTCTATAAGCTAATAACGGCCTTCACACAGTTTTGACAAATGATAAACACAAAACCAAGTTAAAAAAGCCCTGCCGCAACGTGCGGGCAACGAATGTGGACTGTAAACTGGACTTATTGGGCTGGTCTAGAGCAGACCCATTATAATACAAAAATGACCCAAAGTTAGCCTAGTCTTTATGTAGCCCAACAACAGGTATGAATAGGTCTTCTGCAGCACGTTTATCAGTTCCGTCTTATTTGGAAGAGAAGTGAAGTGGCCTTCAAATAAGGAGGAGGAATACCTAGTCTTTCTCCACTGTTAGTTCTTCTGTTATTATGCATTCTGTACTATAAATAGAAGGTAGCAGTAGTAGTTTAATCATCAGTTCAAGTATTGTAATTTTTCCCTTTAATGAAATCATTCTTCCAGCAAACACTATATCTTCCTCTTTAATTTCCACTGTTAAACACATTCATACACTTTCGATCCAACAAGTGGTATCAAGAGCTTGTGTTAGTGTATGGTCAAGTGTATACCAAAAACAACCATGGTAACAAGCTCATCGTCTTCAATTCATGATGAATTTCAAGGGACCAACCGAAATAGGAGGTTAGTGTCACTCTTCGTTATTGATGATCACAAAGGTGAACATATGTGTTGTAGGTATTATGATGATGGCTGTGATTTTCGCGAAGAACAAGGACGGTGGGATGCAACGCAAACGGAAGGAGTTGAGAACGGCAATATCCAGATGGCTTTAGCGCCATTTATTAGGACAATTCCAGAAGTTGTGTACTATTGTTATCCGATATAGGATACAAATAGGAACGCCAATGGGCGAGCTTCATACTATGCAAATGGGAGCTGAACCCGGTAAAGGAGGCTAATAGTTACAAACTGAGATGTGCTGCAAAGGTGGATCCGTATGAAAGGCATTGAATTAAGTAGATTAGTTTACGATGAGATTAAATGTTTATTGTGAGGGTTTTTGATCTCTAGGTGACACGATCGGGAGGTATTACCTGTGGTTGAGAAGTTTCTTCGGGCCGGTTCTGATACAGTGGATGCAAATAGTAACGTCCATTGAACAGTTGGGACCTTAAAAGCTATAAAAGGGAAGAGGGTTGTGGGTCGTCTTAATATCCCATGATGAGAGACTCCAACGTTATGGATATCCAAAGGGACGAAACAAACATTATTATCACTCATGAACGATTGGGGTATAACGATCTAAGAGAACCGACAAGAGGGATAGTCGATGCTTCAAGAGGAAAAGGTTGGTTCTGGTTGCGAGTTCGGGGACCGAGGCAAGGTCGCGGATTGCTGGAGCACTGTGGTCGTGGCGAGTTGATGGCATGACTCTCAACAACAAATTGGAATGATCAGAAGCATGTCCAAAATGAGATAGGCAAAATAAAATGCTTTTCTTGTGAGTGTTTGGCCACATTATACGTATGAATGCCGAAAAAAAGTAGCAGAAAAGCGACCTCACTCAAAGTGTTGATGAAGAACCTACTTTGATGATGGCAATTTCACAGAAGAATGCTTATGGTAAAGTATTTTTGAATGAGGAGAAAGTTACAGCCAATCTTCTTTTAACAGGTGAACCTCGAGTTGAGTCTAATGTGTGGTATCTCGACAACGGTGCTAGCAACCACATGACAGAAGATCGTTCAAAGTTCCACGAGCTAGACAAAAGTGTTTCGGGTCGAGTGAAGTTCGAAGATGGTTCGATAGTAGCTATTATGGGGAAAGGATCAGTCTTATTCGATTGCAAAAATGGTGATCAACGACTCCTTAATGAGGTATACTTTATTCCGGGCTTAGAAAGTAACAATATTAGTCTTGGGCAAATGACAGAGCAAGGGAGTCGGATTGAAATAATAAGGTGCTTATTAAGAGTTTTTGACAGAAGCAAAAAACTTCTTATGAGGGTAAAAAGATCCTCGAACAGTCTTTATAAAGTTATTCTAAAAATAGGTCACTCCACATGTCTTCTTGCAACACGAGATGAACCAGCTTGGGTATGGCATTCAAGACTTGGGCATGTAAACTTTTACTCTTTAAGAAGATTAGCTGAAAGGAATATAGCCTCGGGTGTACCATTGATCAATCACCCAAATAAAGTGTGTGAAGGGTGTGTCCTAGCAAAACAAACGCGAATCCTACTCCCTAAACAAGCGGTGTTTCGGGCTAAAAAACCCCTCGAGCTTGTACATGCTGATTTGAGTGGTCCGATATTTTCTGCTTTTGATTAATTATTTTATCATAAAATTCTAATGATTTTAGCTTGTACATGCTGTTGGAGGAAGGAAGTATTTTCTGATTTTGATTAATGATTTTAGCAGGTGGTTTTGGGTGTATATGCTTAATGGAAAGTTTGAAGCTTTTGAGGCATTTAAATGGTACAAGAAGATGGTCGAAGAGAGCTCAGGTTATAAAGTAAAAACACTTCGTACTGACCGTGGGGGAGAGTTCACATCAAAAGAATTTGCAAAATATTGTGAAGAAAACGGTATTGCAAGGCATTTGACAGCCCGTTATTCGTCCCAACAAAACGGAGTTGTTAAGAGGCGAAACTGAACCGTAACGGAGATGGCAAGGAGCCTTCTCAAAGGAAGAAATATACCAGGAGAATTCTTGGGTGAAGTCGTTAGACACGCGATCTATCTTCTCAATCGGTTACCATCAAAGTCACTTCTCGACATTACTCCATATGAAGATTGGTATGGTACAAAACCGAATCTTGAACATTTAAAGGTTTTTGGTTGTGTTATTTTTGCTAAATGTACAGGTGGTCATCTAAAAAAACTTGACGACCGAAGCAAAAAAGATGGTGTACTTTGGAGTTGAAGATGGAAAGAAAGGAAACCGTTTATATGACCCACAAGACAGGAAGTTGCGGGTTAGTCGTGATGTTGTGTTTGATGAAAAAGAAAGTTGGGATTGGTGTAAAAGTATGGAGGAAGAGAGACCCATAGCAGCCACCTTTACTGTAATCAAACCACATTCACACATACCATCAGAAACTCCACAAAACAGCCCCCAAACCACTCACAACCAACCAGAAGCTCCCGAATTTGAAAATGTGTTCTCGGGACAGCCTTATCAAGAGGATGTTGAAGCTGATTCTGACCTAAATATTGCAGCCATTGACCCTTTTTCCTCGCCCTCCACACATTCAAGTAACTCCCCAAATGCTCCTAGACCTAGAGGGTTCCGTCCTTAAGCGATATTTATGCTAGGACTCATGAAGTGACACTTGAACCCGAAGAACTATTGATGGCTGAAACGGATCAACCCTCAACATTTAAAGAAGCAGTGGTACATAAGGCATGACAGGAAGCTATGCAAGCTGAGTTGGACGCGATCAAAAAGAACAAGTATAAGGTAAAGAAAGACAACATGGGAAATGTGGTTAAGTATAAAGCAAATCTCATATCGAAAGGGTATGTGCAAAAACAGAGGGTCGATTATGATGAGGTTTTCGCACATGTAGCTATACTCGACACCATAAGAGTCATTCTTGCCTTGGCAGATCAACATAGGTGGAGTGTTCACCATTTAGATGTCAAGTCAGCCTTCCTCAATGGAGATCTCGAGAAGTAGGTTTATGTCACCCAACTAGAAGGTTAAGTGAATAAAATTCAAAGATCTTTATGGTCTACGACAAGCACCCCGAGCGTGGAATGTTCATTTAGATAAAAGTATGAAAGGACTTGGTTTTTTGAAAAGCTCTCAAGATCCGACGGTCTACACCAGAAACTCGAAAGGTAAAAGTCTTATTGTTAAAGTTTATGTTGATGACTTAATTATTACCGGGTCACACATACAGGACATTATCGAGTTCAAGGAGCAAATGAAGAATGAATTCAAAATGAATGACTTGGGATTATTTTCTTATTACCTTGGAATCGAAGTTTCGCAAAAGAGGTGGGGAATAGCTTTGTGACAAACATGTTATGCAATGAAGCTTTTGGAGCAGTTTGGAATGCAATATTGCATCTCGACAAAAAGTCCTATGGAACCTAAGTTGAAGGTCGACAATGTTAAAGGTGGTGAAGAGATCGACTCTACTGAATATAGGCAATTGCTTGGATGCTTAAGGTATTTAACTCACACTCGTCCAGACTTGTCGTATTCTGTAGGGATAGCAAGTTGTTTTATGAAAAAACTGACAACTTTACACTTTCAAGTTATGAAACATATTCTGAGATATATTAGAGGCACTCTTGATTAAGCGATTAATTATGAGAAAGGATCAGAATTCAAAGACTTAGTCAGGTTCACTGATAGTGATCATGGTGGTGATCTGGTCGGTGGTAAAAGTACGGGCGGTATGATTTTCTACCTTGGAAGGAAATTACATGGCAATCTCAGAAGTAAAAGACGGTTGCTTTATCATCTTGTGAAGCTGAGTTTATGGCAGCAACATCAGCAGCATGTCAGGCTATTTGGCTTGCAAATCTCGTGAAGGAACTAACGGGTCAAGACGTTGAGCCAATCACTCTGTTTGTTGACAACAAATCAGCAATTGCCTTGATGAAGAATCCCGTCTTTCATGGAAGAAGTAAGCACATTAACATTCGTTTTCACTTCATAAGGGAGTGTGTTGAACAAGGGAAGATCATAGTGGAACATGTTAACACCAAAGATCAGCGAGCCGATTTATTCACTAAGGCATTGGCACTAGTGAAGTTCATTGAAATGCGAAACAAACTCGGTCTGACTGACACCGAGCCTGGTCCAGTTTAGGGGGGAGATTGTGGACTGTAACCTGGACATGGGCTGGTCCATAACAGACCCATTATAATCCAAAAATTACCCAAAGTCAGATTAAACTTTATGTGGCCCAACAACAGATATGAATAGGTCTTATGCACGTTAGAAGTGAAGACCAGGTTTTTAGGAGTAGTCAAATAAGTGGTGGAAGTGGTAGCACTTTTATCTCCTAGTCTTCTGTTTATGTTTTACTCATTCAGTTGTTTTTCATTATTTAAGCAAGGTAGCAGTAGTTGTTAATCATCAGTTCAAGCATTGTAATTTCCCTTTAATGAAAGTATTCTTCCAGCAAACACTGTATCTTCCTCTTTAATTTCCACTGTTAAACACATTCATACACTTTCGATCCAACAAGTGGTATCAGAGCTTGTGTTAGTGTATGGTCAAGTGTATGCCAAAAACAACCATGGTAACAAGCTCATCGTCTTCAGTTCATGATGAATTTCAAGGGACCGGAAAGGAGGGTAGTTTCACTCTTCGTTATCCGATGCTCACAAAGACGAACTATTCGGTGTGGGCTATTAAGATGCGGGTGAATTTGCAAGCACAAGGGGTGTGGGATGCAACTCAACGCGAAGGAATTGAAGCACGACAAGATCGGATGGCTCTAGCCGCCATTTATCAGGCGATTCCAGAAGATGTGCTACTAATGTTAGCCGATAAGGATACGGCTAAGGAAGCGTGGGAGACGCTTCGTACTATGCACATGGGAGCAGAACGGGTAAAGGAGGCTAAAGTACAAACCTTGAGAAGTGACTTCGAGGTGATCCGTATGAAAGACAGTGAATCAGTGGATGAGTTTGCGATGAGATTGAATACTGATTGTAGCAAGTCTATACACGTAATAATAAAATATAATATGAAAATCCCAAACTACCCTTGAGGAAAAAAGTAGTAAGAATGTTATTCTTATAAAAATCACTACTTGTGGTTTATATACATATAAATTCGTTGTTGTGCATTAATGAAAGTTAACATGAATATTTTTTCTAATTGTGTAGGAACGTTTGTGTAAATCGGCCTTGAATGGCATCCAAAATGCATTGTTAGGTTCATTAACTCGCGGAACAAAGGTATTTTCTCAATAAATTGCAAAACCTATTATTTTATGCAACATTCATGTAGTATAAATTTATTGTAACTCATGCGCCATTAGTTTAATACCCATCTAAAAATAACCTAATAGAGGTTAATTTTGGATTGTCCCTATTTGGGACTGCTTTTGAATACTTTGTCTCATTTAGGATGTGAATGTGTATTATCATATTGAGTATTACATATGGATCGTAGTACATGGATGTACCAGATAGGACGTGCTACCATCGAATACTTAGAACATTTGTCTATTTTCCTAAAAGCCGCCGAAGATGATCGGGTGAAGAAAGGTGTTAGAAACAAGAAAAGTATCAGTCACTTCCTATATAGTTAGTCATAACTCGTAGTTTAATCCAATGTAATGTTAAGTAAGTTAACCGGGCCAAAGACACATGGAAATCCCATAATCAAAGCCCATGGCCAGTTAGCATTGATGTATAAATACCCTCTCCACACAAGGAGAGGGTGTTGGTTGGTTGGTTCATTCACATATAATTTAATCTTTCATTCTTTCTTACTTTCTCTCATTATAACCTCCCTCCCGTCCACTTTCTTTCTCTAGAATTTCTTCATAGTTATTTGGTGTTATAGATTACTAGCATATTCTACAATTGGTATCAAGAGCCATGGAGTGATTTGTTAAGTTTTATGTTTGTTTTTATTTTCTTTGTCTTGTTTTTTCTTGCTATCCGTACCATTTTTTCTTTTGTTTTCGTGTTTTCAAAGCTTTTTGTTACACTAAAAGATCATTTACATAGGTAAATTTTGTTAGATATGAGTAAAAGACTCGGTCACCCCGTATATTTATTATTTATAATAGTTTGTAGTTTAATAGTTAATCGTAT
>BQNB010166546.1:0-14101 GCA_026074375.1 Tanacetum coccineum | reverse complement strand
GGATACTCTCTATACTATAATTAATTTGAGATATTTATGATATATATTTAATTATATATAGACTATTTGGATCGAATCATATATGTATAAACTATTATATTAATGATTTGTATATTTTTTATATCTTTTCAAACTCAAACCCAAATCCAAATCCGAATCCAAATCCAAATCCAAAACCATACACAAACCAAACGCACCCTAAAAGTATAAAAAGAAGATAAAAGTTAATGCAAGAAATAAAATGTAATACGTGTATATATTACTAGTTTTAAAGCCCGTGCACGCACGGGGTTTAGATATTATGTTTTTTTAAATACATGTATGATTTTTATTTTTATTTTGTTTTATAAGTTATGTTATAGAGTATTATCGAAATCATATGAAGAGAATAGATTCATATCTTATATATATTATATGAGCTTGAGGATAATTACTAAATTTTTTTCTTTTGATTTACCTGTTAACTAACTCGACATTGTGAGCCGACTAATCTCTACAAAACTACTCTTTTAGGTAGCCCGAAGTCGGCTCATGTGAACCTTCGAGGCCACACGGGGATTAGTTTTCTCCTCGTTATATTCGAACCATTGACCTCCACTTTGAAAGGCTGGTTATCTTACCGTTGGGTATGCAGTTGATATTGTATATGTTTTATGATTCTAGTTGCATTATTGAGTCAGCTATACTTAAGATTAATGGTCACACTTTGTGTTAAAACATGTAAAAATTTAGCTTCGCAATCGAATTTAAAAGCATCAAGTTGAGTTATCAAAATCGTCAATATTTATAGAATATAGAAAGCTAAAAAACTCAAATAAGTATTATGTTTCGTACATACAATATGTTTTGGTCAAACAAAGATTTACCTATTGTATATCTTTAATACATATACAAATATAAAAAGAGTTTTACCCATTTTTCCGTCACCAACACTTTTTTAAGATATAAAAGTAGCCTAGATTGTTATATATGATTTATAGGCATACATACATGTCAATGGAATAAAGACTTTTTGAGAAATTTAAATGTTAGAATTTTAGTACGTATTAAACAAAAAGAAAAAAAATGCAATTCTTCCAAACACATCAATGAATAGCTAGAAAACCCTTTTTATTAATTTATGATATTTTATGTGCTTCGGTGTTTTTCTATTTGGTTGTACAACATAATTTCAGACCGACAATGAAAAATCCATCAAAAAGTCTTCGGGTAGATTTGGGATGTGATTAGATACTGTTAAATCTTTGTTTGGAAGTAAAAAATTGTTTACGTTTGTAATATTTTAAAATATAAAGTCTACGGGTATAAAGTTTAAGGGGTTATTTGTTTATTTTTTAAAGTTATAATAAAACATGTAAATTTATAAATTTACACTTAACTCCATATAATTTATTTAAAATTAAAAATCACTAAATTTTTATTAATTACCTCCACTTTTTTCAAGTTTTTTTCTTCACAAATTTGACACATATATTTTTATGTGTTTTTTTTCTCGTCATATTTCTCCACCACAAAATTTTAATTTTGACCAAATCGATTTAATTTTGACTTTTTATTGACCAATCAGATCACACGATTTTGCTTACGTGGCAAAATTATGCGTTCTGATTGGTCTAATTTTTAAATTCATATGATTCAATTTGATGAAAACTCCGAAATTATGTAATTCTTTTATTATATAAAAGATTAGCCACGTGATGACCGCAGTTTCATAAAGAGTCAAACTTTAGTATTATTTTTCAAAAATTTTGAAACCTCAATTGTTTTGCCTGTTTTCTCTAATACAACACTCTTAAAAACCTTTTTATTTGTCTAAAATGAAGACGTTTAGCTACTACTAATTGATATGATATCACAATTTTATAATTACAATAATTAGTATGAACAAAGTTTAAATAGGCATATGATTCTTTATATATTTGTACTGAAGATCAAAACTTTTAACGGGGTGAATTAGATGATCTTCTAAACGTTGGATTCAAAGCTTTGTATGGGAGAACAAGTTTATTTGAACACAATGAGCAAACATTTTTATGTTTTATAATGATGTACTTATGTTAAATTGTACCTGACCCGATTAGTTATGTTAAATTGTACCCGACCCGAAACGTAGTGGTGACCGCAGAGGACACCGCCACGTCAGCGCCAACTCAGCTTTCTCTCTCCTAGACCACACAGTGACCAAACACCCGTAATGGTGACCGCACAGGCGACCGAACAAAATTTAAAAAAAAAATTACATTAATAATTAAACATTACAAACTAAAATACAGAAATAAAAATACACGGAAGAAAAGACGGAAAAAAAATTACGGAAGATAAAAAATTACTGTAAATTAGTTTGCATTTGTTCGATGCCAAATGTGTTCCACTAGATCGGATTTAAGATTAAGATGAGTTTCTTCGTCGTGTATTTCTCTGATAACTCGTAGCCTATCTTGTGCCGATCTTACGGGATCATCTTCACGATGTTGTTCCTCCGGATAAAAGTCGGGAGAGATTGCCTTTCCTTTTTCTTTGCGAATCATATTATGTAATATGATGCAAGTGTACATCAAATGCGTAATCCTTTTAAGACTCCTAGACCGTGCAGGAGTTCTTACGATAGCCCATTTTTTCTTTAGCACGCCAAACGCTCGTTCCACATCTTTTCTTGCTGCTTCATGCGCTTGCTTATATCTTATTCGCTTCACATCATTTGACCCTGGCTGCGAAATAGACTTCATAAGCACAGCCCATTCTGGATATATCCCGTCAGTAAGATAATATCCCCATTTATAAGTCACGTCGTTAGCCACGAATGGAACCTCTGGTGCTTTTCCTACTTTAAGATCATTTAAAACAGGGGATTGACGTAAAACGTTAACGTCATTGTTCGAACCTGCAACACCAAAGAAGGCGTGCCAAATCCATAAATCTTGTGAGGCAACCGCTTCTAACAAAATGAATGGCTCTGACCCGGAATCACCCCTACTGAATTGAGCACGATATGCTTGTGGACATTGAGCCCACGACAAAAGGTTGGGGGGACTAGTTCTAGTTCGTTCGAGTAATGGACGACCGACCTTAGTTGCTTCCACATGGGACGACCGACCGAAGGTCGACCTTACCATTACATTCAGTCTTATGTTAGCTTGTAGTGGCCCCATCGTTGATTGATTGCCACATTGATATTAGAGTAAATTACAACGTTGGTCCCTGTACTTCCACACCTAAACCATTTTTTCATTTGTCCCCAATGAAAATGTGGAACTCTCTCATGGCCCCTAAAGTCGATTTTTTGCGCTATTGGTCCCCAAACAATAATGTCGGTGCGTTCTTGCTCTTCAAAAAATAACTGTCGTTATTTTGTTCGTTAGTTGACTTTTCTAATGGGTATTATAGTCATTTCGTCTAAAACATAATTATAGTAAGGTAAATTACATAGCTCGTCAATCACAACTAATAAGTTTTAGTTCTCACACTTCTTTTTCATCTCTCATTCTTTTTTCTTTCATCTTTAATTTCTCTTTACCAACAAACACCACAATCAAAAAATTTACATCCTCTCTTCATTATCTATATCAAGGTTGTCAAAATCGCGATCCTGATCGTAGAATCGCATGATCTTACGATCCCACACACAAAAAACAATCAAGATCGCAATTCAAGTAGGATTGTATCAGGATCGTAGGATCGTAGATAGGATCGTAGGATCGTAGGATCGGATCGAATCGCGTAGGATCGTAGAATAGCCTTATTTTGGACTTTTGGTAATTTAGGCTAAGGTTTATAAATTTTCATCAAGGCGGTTTCATATTTTTTTTCTATCTATAATTGTTTAACAATTGAAACATGAAGTAGGTGCACGTATGTAGTATTTTTTTTTATCCAAATCATTCATTTATCGATTGAAACATGAATGAACTTTGTGCAAATATGTATTACAATATATCTAATGTTCTATTACCATGGTACTTGAACATATAAGATTACTCATACAACAACAATGGGCGAATAAGGCTAAAAAAGAGGAAAAAGAAATTTAATGACCAAAAGTGTAATAGGAAAAAGACAAAAAAAATAGGAAAAAGACAAAAAAAAATATAACACTAATCGATATTTTTTTGAATTATGACTTTGAAGATGATAGGGATCAACGGTGAATAATGAAAAATATGAAATTACATAAATGCACATGGTTGAATAGTCAATTTAACTCTAGTTAATATATTACGGGGGACGAGGGACTAAACGTGCACCAAAAATCGACTTTAAGGATTAACGGCATCGACCCTCGTTATTTATGGACTGAATCCGCAATTGGGCCTAAGTATAGGACGAATTAAGGGAAAGTTTCTAACTATGTAATTTACCCTTGAAATTATTTTCTTCAAGCCAAGGAACCACCTTAGTTTAGTGGCTGGCACCGCCACTGTGTACACACAGTCTTAGATTGATCATATGCTGCCCGAAAGAGACCAACAGCTTGTTGAAGCTAAAGCAGAGTCTAAGGCCACTCGGCGAGAACTCACTGAGGTGTTGTCCGTCTTAAGGACTAAACCCCAACGGGCCGAGTTACTGAGCCAGGTTGGTTCCGGGAGAGAGATGGGCTCGAGCAGCGGGAGTGGCAAGGGCAGGAGTGGCGAGGGTGGGAGTGACAGCGAGGATGACAATGGGCAATAGTATAGGTATGGGCTATTTTGTGTGACTTATCCCGTTGAACTATATTTTGCGACCCGTGTGTAATTATTGTACACTTTAAACATGTTATGTAATATTTTGGCTACTTGTGGCTTGCGGATATTGCAGCAAGCTTTTGTGATTGACAGCTAAATTTGTGAGTTAGAACATCCGTTTTGTACACTTTTGCAACGTTATAAGGGTACACATGTATTTTAGCGTATAATATAATAGTTTAGAGGGCTGTTATAAGTTGTTTTTTCAATATGCAATGTTTGGTTTTTGGTATGGTACAAGTTTTGGTTGTTTACATGTTTTGGTAGATTTTTTTCGAAAAAATTCCGAAAAAAATCTAGAAAACTGGTGTTGTGCAGCAGCACCATGATGTTTTGCCGAGGACATGTCTTCGGCAAAACATATTCACAATATTGAATTTCGTTAACGTAGTATTAAAATAAAAAAATAGAATTAATTAATTAATTAAATAGTTTATTAATTAACTAATTAAATAATTAATTAGTTTGACTTTCGTTGACCTAACAAAAGATACCCCGAAAACATGTCCTTAGGGAAAAGATGGTCAAGATTTTAGTTGAGTTTGACGGAAAAATGTGTAGGTCCCACACGGTCGTCAGGAAAACTCGTCGGTTTTGTTGTTACCGACGAAGCATTGCCGTGGACTTTTAGTTAGACGATGACTTGTCATCGGGGAAACGTTATCCTGACGATTTGTCTTCGGCAAAAGCAGTGATATGTCCACGGCAAAAACCTCCATTGTTGTAGTGTGCGAAGTAACACAATAAAACAACATATATTAACAACATATTTAATGTGAGTTTAGAGATAGCACTTTTAAGCCATAAGCACGTTTTCTGACATTCTAAGGGTCGTCGTTATAAAGAATACTCAGTGACACAGTATAACATGTTTCACAAGTGAGTCGCATATCTCTGATGTCCTTGTTTATATATGTTTTTTACTGTGGCGAACTCAAGACTAGAGGTTAGTGCATATCATAAGATTAAAGAAGATTCATAACACAAATTTTTTGAGACGAGTTTCATTTTCAAAAAATGAGTTGTTTTAACAAAAATTTTACACTAACACACAATAATTTCATGGAGTTTCTCGTTCCCATCGGGAACACCCCATGTCTAGTGATATGGTGGCAAAAAAACCCGAACATCCATGACGAGGAAACCCGAAACCCTAAATAATTAGGTCGGGGCGGGGCAATTGCTTATCGGGTTACGGGCGGGTTTGGGGCTATAACCGGGATCTTTGATTGGTTTGGGGCGAAAAGTAGGTGATAACAAATCCCCGCCCCGCCCCGCCCGATTAATATAAACACAAATAAAAATATATGTATATTATATAATATTTTTGTACTATATTTACGTAATATAACAAGTACTACAATTAATATAGTATAAATTTTTTTATCTTTGTAATATTGCAAAATTGTTATTATAGAAACTTGTTTAATGTCATATTTTTAAGTTGTAACTTTTTATAGTGTAATTTATCATTATACATGTATGATATTATCGTGAAAACTTAATAAACCTTGTTTGTAATTGATTATTAATAAGTTTTTAATTCTTCAAGTTACTGCTAACAGACTAAAAATAATAATAAATGTGAAATGGTGCGGCTTTAGTCGAGAATTGCACACAAAGAAGACGTCCCGATAAGATCCCCGATTAGTAACAACGTGGCGGTTTTTTGGTGGAGCAACACGCCCCAACCGTAGGGCAGCCCCATTAAATCCCCGATGGGATCGGGGTCGGGTTTTGGGGAAACATTTAGAAGCGGTTTGGGGATGGGGATGGTCGCCCCGCCCCAAACCCGCCCCGTTGCCATCCCTACCAGTGTCCGCCCCTGGCTGTTTACCAGCAATCTTGTTAAATTATGTTTGCGTCATATGCAGTACGTCCATTCAAGATTACAGTGAAATAAACTTTGTAAATGAGTTAGGTATGTTTGGTTACAATGATTAAATGGAACATATGATTAATGCATGTTGTTTGACAAATAATCTCTTGACAGAGATGAGTATAACTTGAGTTTAAAAAACATAAGTATTATACGATTATTACCACAGCTAATCATACACACATTCATGAAATAATCGAGAATCCAAATACATTATCAAGGAGAATGAATTGAATGAGCACATATTTTATATTTAATCACAATGGTATTCCTCTGATTGTTCGAATCCAAAGTTTGCTCATAAGTTTTCGTTAAAAATATTCTTAAAAATAAGAAATGGAAAGAATAAAATCAAAATATTTAATTATATATGTAGTCGACTAGGAAGCCACAAGTACCAAGTAAAACACTTCCACTTGTCACTTCACATATAATAACAATATATTAGCTATTGCCCACGTACCAAATAAAATCTCCATTTTCACTATTCAGCAACCTTTCTACTAGTTTTTTTTTTATGTGAGAAATACTCGTAGTTATTTACTTTAATTAAATGATGTAATATGGGATGGGTGCATTTCACCTTTAAACTATAAAGGATTGGTAGTAAATTACGGAGTCAATCAAGCATCCATTCATGTGGACATCATGCATCCATGCATGCATCTTTTTTCAACTCATACGAAGGACGTGTTATACTTTGTAACATATGTACCATGATTCTAGCTCCAACATAAAATTCTGTTTGTCTTTAAAACACAGTTGTGTTGTCAGTATAAAATGTGGCAGGTTGTATTTATTGGTATAAAGGAACAATAATTCTCCGTTATAACAATAATGTATTGTAGTTAAACATATGTACCATATATAGTTGTGTTCTCAGTTTAGCATATGTACATGATTCTAGTTCCAACATAAAATTCTGTTTGTCTTAGGAGAACAATAATGTAGTTCAAAGTTCAAACCATGCGTGTGTATATATGTTTCACAAATTTAAAATAATCAAGCAAAAGTATGGACTATTAATTACTTACATATTCGATTCGAATTCAGGACTTAATGTTATATTCTAAGGAAACGTATAGGAGTTTTTGGATGAACATTTTGGTTTGTTTAATGTGAATTTGGAGAGTTTTGTGAAACTTATTACGATATTGATTTTTTTTAGCACTTGGGATCAAAACCGATCAAATGTTGTTGTAGGAAGTATATCTTTTAGAAGATATAAAACTTGTGATCATTTACATATTTGAATAAATGATTATCTAATCTTGAAGTATTATATTTCTCCAAAACACAATAACGTGTAGATCGAGTATTATACTGTTAGTGTTAAGTGGATGCTACTGGAGAAAACATACTGTGGGCATTACCTCTTATAATTAAAAACAGAACAAGCTAAGCAAAAATAATCATTTGATTGCGGCAGCCTAAAAAAGATGATACAAGATTTGAGAAAATTATTTATAGTCCAACTCTGTAACCGGGCATACTCGATCTAAAACTTACGTTTTGAACTCGTGCATGAAAAGATATCCACTACTAGAAAACAGGGCAACAATGACGGATTTACTGACGAAAGTAAATCCGTTAGTAGTTACTGACGGACTTACCAACGGATTAATGACAGATATTGTTCCCGACAGAATACCAACAGATTACTAACGGATTACCGACGCAAGAAATTCCGTTAGTAATTTGTCAGCAAATACTGACGGATCTTTGACGGACTAATGACGGATGGGAGATTCCGTTGGTATTCCGTCAAGAAACCGACGGATTTATCGACGGACGAAGATCCGTTGGTAATTCGTTGTTAATTACCGACGGATTATCAACGGATTACTGACGGATGATGATCCGTTGGTAATCCATCATTAATTACCGACAGATTAGTGACGTAAGGTTCTTCATTTGTTATCACTCAATATCACCGACGGATTACCGACGGAATTTACGGTTTCGATTTCTATATATTCTACACTTGTTTTTAAGACCTACATACATTTTTATGGTTGTAACTAATTGTACGTTAGTTTATAATATATCTATTTACGAATTGCTATTTATGTGTATTGGTTCGCTCAACCCCAGCCTCGGTATATTCAATTCCTCGTGACGTGGAACCTCAAGTAGAATTCACGTTCCACGCGTTTATGACATCTTTTACATTTGTTGATGGCTTTCATTTTGAGTGTTAATAATTTAAGACATATAATAGGAATAATGACATCAAATCAGTTTCTTCATCAAGCGCGGCTCCCTCTTTTAAACAAACGACTATTACGTACTTGCCATATATAATAAGTCATGGCGCCTATAGCCAACATCAACCCACTATATATACTTTACACGCCACTGCCATTCGAGATAATAATAAAGTCGCATATAGTCAATCATTGTACTTGACAAACCACTTCCATTCGAGATAAGAATTAAGAAAGTTGACCCCAACAGTCTATCGACCCACAATACGTTGGATGTCTTGCCGACATGAGAAATTCCGATTACATTAGTCTCATGTATAATGATATCACTTTAACTCATCCTTTTAACATCTCATGTATAATGATACCATATCGACTCACCCATTTCACATCTCATGTATAACGATATCATATTGACTCATCCGTTTAACGTCTCATGTATAACGATATCACCTCGACTCATCTGTTTAACAATCCATATACAACGATACCATCTCGACTCATCCATTACACATATCATGTATGACGTTATCATATTGACTCATCCGTTTAAGATTTCATGTATAACGATATCATCTCGACTCATTTGTTTAACATCTCAGGTATAACGATCATCTCGACACATCCCTTTAACATCTCATGTATAACGATACCATCTCGACTCATCCGTTTAACATCTCATGTATAATGATGCTATCTCGACTCATCCCTTTAACATCTCATGTATAACAATATCAGCTCGACCCATCTGTTTAACATGTCTTGTATAACGATACATCTCGGCTCATCCGTTTAACTTCTCATGTATAACGATATAACCTCCACTCATCCGTTTAACATCTCATGTACAACAATACCATATCGACTCATCTGTTTCACATATCATGTATAACGATATCACATTGAATCATCCGTTTAACGTCTCATGTAAAATGATTTCATATCGACTCGTCCATTTTAACATCTCATGTACAACGATACCATCTCGACTCATCCGTTTCACATTTCATGTATAACAATATCATATCGACTCATCCGTTTAACATCGCATGTATAACGATACCATCTCGACTCATCCTTTTAACATCTCATGAAAAAAATCCTTATGTCAAGCTTTTATATTCGTTTGTCTCTTTACCTTACAGACGAAAAGGTTCAAAAACAGACGAAAAGGTTTGAAAACGAGCGAAAAGGTTCGAAATCAGACGAAACAGTAAAAAAAGGATCAAAATCGTTCGAAAATGCTCGAAAACAGTCAAAAACGGTCGAAATCGGTCGAAAATAGTCGAAATCGGTCGAAAACGATCGAAATCGGTCGAACACGGTCGAAATCGATCGAAAACAGTCGACATCGATCGTAAACCATCTAGACCTAGACCCAACCCATCTAGACCCAAAACTATCTAGACCTAGTATTTTTTTAACAAAAAAAAAGTACTGCTTGGGTTTTTTATATTCCAGTTTCTCATATTTGACTATTTTTTCTTTTTAATTTATAAAGTTATAAATTTAAATAGATAAAAGTGATTTATAAATATCATATCTTTAACATTTTATAGTTACTTCTAAGAGAATACTAATTTCAGTCTAATGATTTGGTGAAAATTAATTTTTGTTTGTATACCAATCAACTCTTTTGGTAAACGATAATTAAGTCCTTGTTTTGGACCCGACCCGTACCATTAATCCAGTGACTTTTGATAAGTTGATTTTTTGTGTTACTAAGTAAAGGAACCACCTTAGTAATCCGGCTGGGTCAGCCACTGGTGTTAACCCACGCTTTTAAACCCAAAGACTTCGTCATAGCCGCTAAAGCGTGAGGTTTGATAATGTCGTCACGCCAAGCGTCACGCTATTTATAACATGTTACCTTAGATTTTATATACTTTCTGAAAAAATATATTTCCCCCTCTTAATTTTCACCATTCCTGCTCTAATATTTCCCCAAAGGGAGAATTACATGTATATCCTTCTCAAAAGTTGATATTACATAAATATCCTTCTTAATTTTATAATTACATCAACGTCCTTACCAAAAAAATTAATTACATCAATATCCTTCTCACACTTTTAAGAAGGATATACATATGTCCAAAAATCAATTAAATCATAATTATATTGATTTTAGATTATGAAACTATTATTTATCTCTTATATTAAGACAAAGTCCCCACTCCTTTCATTTATTATCTACCACACATTTTCACTCTTCCTTATCCTCTTCATCTCATCTTCTAGCCTCTTTCTTGGTCTCAACCAAACAAAATCTGGTTATAGTTATTGATATTTGGTAGTCACCACTCACAAGTCGTCAATATTATCCTCGCACACCACTCACCCTCATGATTCACCATTAACACTCCCGATTTTAAATCCATTTATCCACATATCAGGTACTTTAATGTGTTAAATCTTTCATATAATCATCATATTGAGGCGTTCATGTTTTAATTTCAGGTTTAGGTGATTTTAGGATTTTGGGTTCATGTAAACCCGAATCTTATAAGCTTGGAACATGCTTTATGCCTTTATGCTGCGATTGATGCTCATTACGAGGTAGTTTCTTGCAAGTTGCAATCGATATATTTAATGCTTAATATTTCATGTTTTTGTTACAAGACTCTTGATAGCTTTAGCTTGTTGGTTGAGGTTTCAAAGTGCATTGTTTAACCTATGTAACATGAACTTATGGATGTTCATATGTATTTTCATGCCTCTGATTGGTCTTAAAGCTGAATAACTATCATTGTTTTCTTGTACTTGGGGTTGTTTTAGTCACTGAGGTTTAAAGTTTGCAATTTTTGTTTAAAGTGCATCTCTTGAATATACCATATAAATGACCAATATAACCTGAATTATGGGTGTTTATTTGGGTAACTCATGGATCTTAATGTGTTAATTTTGTTAAATTGTTACTTAACTAGCCTATTGTACATGGAACATGTAAATACTAGTGGGCAAGGAGAGTGGGGACATTCCTCCATTATTATTCATCTGTTTGTCTAAGAGACCACTAGTAATTTCACAATTCTCTCAACGAGTATTAGCTACTCTTAAAGTAGAGGTCTAATTTATAATGCAACTTTTTTCAAGTTTCAATGCTGTTTTAGGGTGTTTCTTTTCTGTGGAGTTGGTCTTATGGCCATCCCTGATTCTGAATCAGCCTTATAACTGGCAAATACAACCTCGACTATCATTCTAAGTGCTGTCATAGCGTCTGTAGTCTTAAAAATTGGTCTTGGATCTAAACCTGCCTTTATTGTTTTAGAGTCCGGACTATGATTTCCTTTCAGCAACTGTGGTATCAATTCGTTTACAATTTTTATTTATTTGTCTATCAGATGCTCCATCTCATCATTCTTTGGATGATGACTATTAGTACACCTTAATCATTTTCACCCATATTAAAAATGATTTTTTTGTTATTAGATAGTTTTTCAACAATACAAAATATTAATGTTTGTCCTTTGTTTTTGTAACTTCTAATTTTTTCATTCCTTTTGTTATTCAGGTAATTGATTGTTGCTTAGACCCAAGACTTGACATCGAGTGAGACTTGATCGGTATGTTTTCTTTTAAAGTTAGTTACTATGGGTTAAAATTGCTTGTATTGGGCTGAAAGTAATTGCATTTGTTGAAACGGGTCATGTTATGTATGAATGCATTATAATGGTTTTGTGTATGCTGAAACGGGTTGGCATGGGCCAAAATGGGTCAGTTTGGCTTGCCCTTACTAATGTTGTGTACGTTTTGGTTGTATCTAGTTGTGCTTGTATCTTTGATGGAAGAAAGAACGAGGTGCAACAAGAGTAGAATTGACATTTTGACATTTGACATTTGACATTTTTTGTATTGAATTTGTTATTTGAATATTCGATATGGACTTGTATTTGCAAATTTTAGAATATGACATGTTCTTGGTTCTTTATAGTTTATACCATTCTTTATATTTTGTTGTATATGATTATACAATACGCATATAATTACGACGGTAATTAACTGCGAAAAATAGCCATAGATTCGTGACGAGATAATGACGGAACACTAAATTATATATTATCAAAATAGTGATGATTATCCGTTGGTAAAATTTGTCGGTATTTTCCTAACGGGTATCCGTCGGTAATACCTGTTGGAAATTCGTCACTAAAATATGACGGTAACCTGTCGGTAAATAATAACAGATTATTAACGGAAAAGTCCGTTGGTGATTCTTGAAATCCGTTGGTAAAATCCGTCACCAAAATTACCGACGGCAATATTACCGACGGAGATTTTCCGTAAATAAACCGTCGGTAACGGCTGTTACCGACGGATTACTGACGGATTTGACCGTCATTGTTGCGCTGTTTTCTAGTAGTGATCATTTACTATTAGCTATTTTAAAGTATGTATAGCTAAAGTACGCATCATCGAACCAAATGTAATGCCAGTCACATACTGTAGTTGTTTAAGCATAAAAAATTACACTTTTAAATTTGTAATCCTGTAATTATTTTATTTGTCTTTACTCTTGGCAGTTTGTTATTTATCTTGTTGATTTTCCAACATCTAAGTAAAACAATTGAATTATGTTAAAAAAAAGTAAAAAAATTGAATATTTTGAAACAAAAAAGTAAAGAAAAGACGAGTATATGCTTAAAAATTAATGAAGGAGAATGAAACACAAACACAGCCTCTAGGAATTGTATGCGAATCTTTTCATATGGCATAAAATAAGATTAATTTCTCTTGGCTTATAATAATGGTAAGATTATTCATAAGATTAACTTGTTTGTACATGTAAAGTACCTCGGCAACCCAAGTACGCGCCAAAAATTTCTTTCGCTTTACAAATGTTCAAATAAAAATATGGCATATTAAATTTTCCGTTGTGAATCGTTAAAACAAAATGGATTAATAAAACTTTATAAGGCAATGTTTAGAAGTCCGCAAGAAAAAAACCATAACATCTATATAGAGAATTAAATGTATGAACATACTTGGTGCATACTCCCAGTAATAGTCGTTGATGTCATTACTGCATTCCTTGCAACCATTGTTGAGCACATATACATTTGATCGAGCATCTATATCTTCATTCAATCCAGCCTTCCATTTGGAAATCACCTCACCAGTAATTGTATCATTGAAATTCAATAACTCATATGCATATATCTTATCCAAAGTAGCAATTGAAAAAGCAGCCTCATTATTGTCTTCTATATATCTGAATAGTTCATGTGCTGAATGTTGCTCCCTATCACGTGCTAAATGATAGTATATCAAATCTTGAGTTTGTACTTTCTATGAACCAG
>BQNB010166545.1:0-14101 GCA_026074375.1 Tanacetum coccineum | reverse complement strand
AAATTTTAGACCCATTTGACCCAATTTCTATTAAAGTGAAAATACTGAGGATTCATCACATATATATACCATCAAGTTGATGTAGGGTTTAACTCATGTGAAAATACTGAGGATCCTTCACATGTAAATAACGTTGATGCTTTGGTTTTAAGCAAAAACAACATGCCCGCCATTGTTTTCCTATATTCTTGATCATGTAATTCTTATACATAGCATCAATTATGAAACATTTACCACTAACCGTATAAAATAGCTTATTTATGCTTAACTGGTTAGGGGAAATTTTTACCAGGAAAATAAATTAACTTATCAATGATATACATAATTTGCATTCTATCAACTAACTATAATCCAAATGGACCCATTTGCACTCCCACTCAAAACCTAAAAAGGGACAACATTTTTGCGAGTTGAAATGGGTCGAGCCAAGTTAGGTTGACCAATAACCTTCTTGCCTAAATTTATAATTTCATACTATTGACTTGTCTGAATGCGAATAATGTAAGCTAAATCGACCCATGCATGAGTTATGGGTTGAAATGAAAACCCTTACGTAACATATACGAAACAATGAGAGATAAAAAATAGAAACACACAAATTTCATAAAAAAACCCAAAATTAATACATGTTTTTCTGAGAAAGTCATATTCCTCTATTAAAAAAGGCAAAAAGATGTGTACATGTTTAAGCATACATAAGTAATAGAAATAAATGAACAAGTATTTTATTTGCTTTCCCTTACTTACCCCATCAGGCCTGCCCCTGCACCCAAAATAGTCGATCAACCTCATGTCTTAGTCCATCAAAATTTCATCAGTTTTCAAGCATATATGAAACTTACTGCATTTAATTTTTTTGGTAATAAACAGGAATTAAGCATGATGTAGAAATTCATGATGTAAATGGGAGAAAATTTGCTTGTGGTGGACATTTTGTTATATACATAATGAGGACAATGGTTTGGCCATGCCCAACTGTTCAACAACCCATTTGAGAGCATGTTAGTATTTTTATCCCAAAACATCCCACAAACTTAAAATAACAAAACAACGATTGTAATTGAGTTACACAAGTAAAAATCACCTGTAACATATACTTACGTATCTCTATGGTTCCTAAACCTCTAACATATCAATTCGGTATCTCATAAAGATTATTGCTTTCTATAACACAATAAATTATGCAATCCTAAACATCCGAATACCCTACATATAGCTAAGAGTTATACATTGAACTAATAAAAGCAACGGGTTTTTAATTATATTACAAAATTAAACATACTTCAATCAACACAAATTATGTACGATAAAATTAAAGAATAAGCAAGAAAACAAATCAGTTATTCAAATTGAAATTAGTAAAAGCATAATTAAACCAAACTAAGCATCAATAAAATCCAATAACCTAATGAATTAAATATTAAAGATTGAATTCATACCTCAAAGATCAAAAACTAGAAAAATAGCATCGATTTATTGAATACAAACACTTGGTGGGCACCTGATGCGGGTCGTTGCGACTCACAAAGAGTTTTACAACTCCCTAGGAAGTGTACCTAACCGTTGTAGTGTAGTATAGGTAAGACTCGGGGGTTTTATAGTTCTTTAGGGGAATAGCGTGTGAAGGTTCAAACTAAACCTAACTAAGATCTAAAAGGTTGAAAGAAGATTATTTTTGTCTTTTTATATTTTCTAGAAAGCAGGTAAAGTCTCGGGGTTTAAGAGGTGGTTTGGTTTTAAACTAATTAAACTAATATTAAACTAAACTACTTTGGTGAAAACTTGTATGGTAAACCAACGTATTTACTTAATCATGCATTACTCCTTAGTTTGCTTCTCCTAATCCTATTGCTTTGTCACACTTATGATGATCTGTGTAAATATTTCCTAAGTCATGAACAAAGTACACGAACCCGCCGTCTATGTAATATTCTGTTAAGGCAACGCACAAGTAAGGTAGTGTGAAGACTATTACAAGGCCTCTAAGAGTACATTATATGCATTAAAATATTTAAGAGGTGATCAACCATAGATGGGTAAGGTAGTATGAAGACTGATACCGATGGAGTCTTTTCAACATAATCGCGTTTCCCTAGACGTGTATGCTAATGTAATATTTTATAGCCAGTTTTCTAAAGCCTAACGCGCACATACATCACAAGAAGCAATATTAAAAGGATCTACAAACAAGTTTCATGCAATCATAAGTAAATACTAATATATCTAGCCTAACATGTTAAGAATAAGCGAAGTACAATAATTAATCAAACAACGCATAGACATATTGAATGAATAAAAGATAGAGGATTTCACTTGATTAAAACATGAGTAATAGGAGGTTACAAAGGGTTTTGAGAACCCATAAAACGACCTAAAAGCTGCTACAACTCGAACCCTAACTATAAAGTTCGTCTCCCAAAAGTTTCACACCTAAAACCCTAAAAACGAGTTTGTATATATAGGAAATAGATCGCGACGGCGTCGCAAGAATCCTGACGTCGTCGCTTTGCTGAATCTTCTAGGGTTTTATTAACACGGTTACGTTATGACGCTGCCAAAATTTCTTGATGCCGTCCCTTATAGGTTCTGACGGCGTCGCTAGGAATTACGATGCCGTCTCCAGACATTGTATGCAATTCTTTGAAGCCACTTCGTGTAAAGCTGCAATCTTGTCTCGTTTCTTCCCAAATTGAGTCCAAGTCACGTGTATATCCTCCAAAAGCTTCTCAAATGCTAAAAACACAAAAAGAAATGATTAAGCATGTATTTTGGGCATATTTGCATGATTTAAAGGGTTAAATGACCCCGAAAAAGTATATAAATGACACCTCATTAAATACCCCTACACTTGGGATTTGCTTGTCCTCAAGCAAATGGGTTTTCCTACCTAGACAATAGCAATATCGGGGGCATTTAACTTATTTTTCAAAGATAATTTATGACACTACCAATTATATCTCGTAATTAAAAGCACGAAAGTTATACACTAGCACCTCACAATAAGTGTTTGGATTCTCTCTTTCTCTCGGGTGTATAATGATATATAACAAAATGGTAAACGGAAAATTAACACTCATTACCTGTCATAGCATAACAATTACCATAAGCTTGATAAAGGATCAAACCTTCACCACTATGGCGTAAGCACCTAGGAATTACTATCAAAGAGGTCTTTAAAGGGTTGTGATGTTCGGGTGTAAGGTAAATAGAAACAAAAATGGATGGGATATATTTAGGTGGATTTGGGGTGATGGTTAGTTAATTAATATAAAAGAATACATTCGAAGGCGTTGCTAAGCCAAGACTCGACCACACTAGGACTAAGATATACAAACTCTACATCAAACTTTTTCTTTTTCTTTTCTATCTCTTTCTGACATAAACATAAACATAAGCAAGATGGCAGCCGTAGCCCATCCATTTTTTTTCTATTTCTATGTTCTTTTCTTTTTCCTCACTATTTTTTAATCTTTTTTTTCCCCCAAACCCTTTTCTTTTTCATTTTTTCGTACACTTTTCCCTGCCATTTGCTTAAACATAAAAAAACATATATAAGACTTGGGGTTTATAGACACACCCCTACGCTTGAGTTTTTAATACTTAATATATAAACTAACTAACGACCCGAATTAGAAGGATCAACAAACTTGGAGTACATTAAGCTCATATTGGGGTAATAATTTGACTTCTTCCTCATTTCTCCATAAAATAAAAACTACCATGAATCTTAATCGTCCCCAAAATAATACACATAATAAAAAGACCCCTCTACATACCAACCATGTACTCAAAAAATAATAACCTGGGATTACAACTGTGATAACCATAATGTACTAAAAATGAGTACAAATAAAGAAGGCTAAGGTGATTTGGGTGTAACATTTAGGTGGGGTATAAACAAAGCTCTTCATTAATAATCTAGAATCTACTAGAAAATTACAAGAACCCCGAAAAGGATCAGCTCAAAGGGTTGTACTATGGGTATCTTGCACTAAAAATGAGTGCGAATGCAATGGTTGTGAGGGTTAGTTTAAATTATCCGAGGGTGACCATCATAACTATTACAAATATAGGTTTAAAACATGGGTTTATCCTAATTCCTCTTATCATTTAGCAATTCTAAATCATACGAATGTGATCTCACTCGCAGTCTCGGAATGCATCACTAAAACAAGTTCTAGAATTTAATATACTACCGGTACACTCTCATAATCCTAACCGATACCAAGGCACCAGAAAAGGCGACAAAACCAAACATGGTCACCTAAATCCATGAACGAGACACATGCGATTGCTCAAATCCTTAACTTAAGCAAGCTAAAGCTTAAAATTATCTAAGCACCAAAGATGGGTGCTTAATTCCTAAAGATCTAGGGGTGAATCTCACATTTTTTGGTGGAATTTTTGAGTGGTAGGGTTTTTGTGCTAGTCATATAACTCCTATCTAATGAGACACTATTAATACTAAAGTTTTTTCATCGGTATGTGCCATAATTTTTTTAAATTTGGGTTAAAATTATTGTCTACGCTACGTTTCAGTATATTACTCATTTTTTAAGTAAAAAGCAAATGCAATTGAAGGAATGGTTTCTAAAGCTTGATTCCCTCCTACACTTATTTTGAACATTATCCCTAATGTTCTACAAGTACCTGAAAAACGAAACTAGTATTCCCCTGGTTTTGCTTAATATTGGAGAAGAAACAAGATAAATCGGCTAAATTGTCATCCAAGAATCGTCCACGTGAAAATCCTAATAACTTTTGGGCTTCTCTTTATCAAATATAACTTGCAAATCAAAGACAAGAAATAACTACACCACACGTAAAGTTCTACGGGATATTAATATAGAACCTTCATTTATAAAGTTTACACACTACGAAGGCAATAACGATGGGATGAATGTACTAATGTAATCGTGGTTTTATGCAAGGATTAAGAAAATTAAAAATTCAAGAAATTACTCAAAATTAATTTTTCAAAAAATTAAGAAAATACGTAACTTACAGTAGCTGGAGTGGCGACGTCATCAGGAAGAATTCTTGACGCCGTCTTCATGAACTGTAAACAAATTTTTCTTTGTTTCTTGGAAAAAATTCTGTATAAATATCCTATTAATTATTTCTGAAAAATTATTGCAATACCCGGATAACAAAATGGTACAATCATATGACCTCAAAACAAACACACAAGACACTAGACACATGATACAGACGCTATTAACCTAAACTATTACATTTTACAGTGTTTGAAAAGGTTTCTTAGAAACCGGATATTTTCCCCTACACTTATTATGATTGCAAATACCTTTGATTGTAATTAAGACGGGTTAAACACAAAACAAAGTATGATCACATATAATTCAAACATATAGAAACAAATAATAAAGAATAACACACACGACACACCTAAAATGCATAAAAATAAACGATTGGGTTGCCTCCCAATAAGCGCTTTTCTTTATTAGAGAGTCTTCTAGCTAGACTGAAAGTCACACTCCTAGGAACTATGAAAATGATCCAAATTGATGATCTCACTTGGATTCTCTTTCTCGGACAATTTCCTAGTTGTGGGAATTAATTGAAAGGTCTTGTTCACTTTCTCTCCATCGTGGTCAATCAATTTAATCCTAGTATGCCACGCTCTATCTCCTCCTTTTGGTGGCCTATTCCAATCTATTCTCTTTTCTATCAACTCTTCCGAATCCCACATGTTCTTTGAGATTTAAAGTACAACTACTAGAATTTTACATCTTCCTAAATACTAAGACAACCTTAATGGGTTTAAGTTCAAAAATCTCAAACAATTTCCCATGTCCCCTGCAACGACGCCAAAAACTTGATGCGGGTTGATTGTAACACCAAAGTTTTACAACCCCCTAGGCAGTGTAGCTAATCGTTGTAGTGTAGTATAGGCAAGACTCAGGGGTTGTTATCGTTCTCTAGGGGAATAGCTTGGGTAGGCTTGAATCGAATGTCAATAAGGTTGAAAGGTTGAGAGAAGATTATTTTTGTATTTTTTTAATTTTTTAGAAAGCAAGTAAAATATCGGTTTTGAAGGGGGTTTGATTTAAACTAATTAACTACTAATCTAATTTTAATCTAATCTAGCTATGTTGAAACTCGTATAGGTAAACAAATGTGCTCATTTAACATGTATTACTCCTCAGTTTGCTCTTCCTAATCCTATTGCCAGTCATCCTAGAGATGTAATATGTAAGTATTTCCTAATACACAAGCGAATTACACGAACCCACTTTCTATGCAATATTGTGTTAAGACAACGCACAAGTAAAGTAGTATGAAGACTATTACAAGGCCCCAAGAGTATCTTTACACGCGTTAAACATAAAAAGGTGATCGACCAAATTAGGGCAATGTAGTATAAAGACTATTGTGATGGTATCTGATAAGTGTAGAATACACATATCCGTTTGTACCTAAAATAACCTAATTAAACCCAAAACAGACCAAAAATGGCAAAAATATGCTTGTATTTGTGTTTTGTGTGTGCAGGTACGGATATATCAAAAATCATAAGAAAACAGTCAAAAACGGGCAAGCACGGACACGAGAATCAGAAGAGTACAAAAAGAAGCCAAAGAATCAAAGCCGAAGCCAGAAAAGTCAAGCCTCAGTCAAATCATGGTCAACAAAAGTCAACAAGACCCAAAATATTCAATTTTAACCTTCAAAGTTTCATAAAAGTACAAAAATAGCCCATTACTAGCCCACTTTCCTTTTATATAAGTCCAAGGGCCACTCTTGCCAATTCTCAAAATCGTTTTTACACTACTCCTAATAATAAAAGAGACAAGGACTGAAAATGTCATTCTCCAAAAGTCAAACGACTTTTACCCCGATTCAGTTATAAAAATGGGGCGAAGGCCATTTACTATTCATCATCTCTTCCACGTATTAACCATAGTGAAAATAAAGGGCTTTTGAAAATTAAAGGGTGCGATTGTCTATTCAAGTGGTCTAGAATACAATGGTAGAGTTATTAAGGTCAAATCAAAGCATCTCATTGGTTCTCTCAAGTCCTAAGATACGTCAGCCATGGGAAAGCACAAATAATAGTGGGTTTTTGTACTAAACTCACTCACAAAGGAAGCATAAGCTGTCAAATCAAGGAATGACAGCTTAGCAATCCTTGAGTGCACAATTTGATCAAACGGCCACAATTGAAGCTCAAATGATTGAAGAAATGATTGGTCAGGATAGAAAGATTGGAAAGCAAGGCAAGAAGGTCTGGAAGCTTCACCAAATGCCTATAAAAAGGCTCTCACTCTTCACACACAGACGAGACGTAGCTTTTAGGATAGAATTTAGCTTAATTTTACTTTAAAACGTGTAATTTCCTTTTAAATATTGTAAGCAATCTTTTTATTAATGAAATGCAGTAGTTTTTAATCTTTCAAAATCTCTCCAAGTCTTAATTTCTCATTTTTCTTATTTAGTTTTAAGCTAAAGCTCAATAAGCCCTTTAAAGCTGTAATAAGCTCTCATGAGTCTCTAAGCTAATGATTGAGCTTAATTGGTCTTAATCATACTCTAATCCTATAAAATTAGCTTAAATTCTAATTACCTTTGGATTTGGACTTATAAGCTTATGGAAGGTGGGGGGGGGCTTGGTAGGGGGGGTGGGGATATCTAAAAAAGGAAGGAACCCCAAGGACTTATACCCTAGCTGTATGTAATATAGCCAGGAAGCTTGTAGCTGCCATTATTGGTCCCTTTTGTTTAGCTAAAGGTTCAAGTAAGTTTCTCTTTACATTTGTCTCTAATTTCAGTTTAAATTGCTTAGTTGTAAATTATATGCTTATCATAGCCTATTTGCTTAATCTCTTTGCTTATTAGTACTTATTTGCATTTTATCTAGCTTAATCATCATAGTTGTTTATCTGTTTTTAACTTTCTTAGTTTGAATCATAGATTTACATATATTTGTCTTAAAAACCCTTAAAAAAATAAAAAGAAAAAAAAAAAATTGAAAAACCAAAAATAGGTAAATTAGCCTTAAAATTCTTAATTACAGCTATTTAGTTGTTTAATTCATGCTTATTAAAGTTTATTTAATCTGGTTATGTCTGGTATTAAGCAATTGATAAAAAGATATCAAATTTAAGAAGCTTAATCATAACAAGTCCATGTCCTATAAAGGGTGTTTGGTTTAAGTGTGTTTGACCTCAAGAAAGTCAAACTAATATGCAATTTGCTGTATCACTTGTGTTTACCATTAAGATATTAGAAAAGAGTTTTTATAAGATTAGACGGTGACATTGAAAAGTTATGGTTTTATGTTGGTTCTAGCACTAGGGGATATTCCTTAGAATTTCACTTGTACAATTGTTATCTAAAGCCCCTCCAAGGTTTAGATCTTTCTGAACTTTGGTTATACACTCTATTGAGTGTGTATAAGGCGAGATTTCCCTTAGGAAACCTGCACTCTGTTTGCACTAGTGTAAAAAGTGCATCATAGGAACTAAAGAGTTCTACTGTCTCTTTAGCAGAAATTTAGCTAGGAATGTCTGGTCTTAGTTCTTAGATTAAATAGTTAATGTCCTAGTTAAAAACTTAATTCAGATTATGACGTAAATTTCATTATTCTATGCTTATTTTCCAACTTAATGTAGCTGTCAAAAAATCATAAAAAGGTCAAAAGCCAAAAACAGTAATAAAAGTTAGTATCTTAAAATTTTGAATTCTAGCTTATGAGTATAGATTTTTCAGCTTATATAGATAGATTATAAGTAGTCTAAATAGTCCTTTAAGTTTTAGACTCCAGTTTAACTTTTTAAGGTTTTTAGCTTATTTGGATTTTGTGTTACTTTACTTATTTCCTGAGTTTGCTTAAGTCATGATTAATTTCATAAGCTTAAAAGCACTTATAGGTTAGATTTCTTTGCATTTTTAGATTAAGCAAATCATAAGCTATCTAGGTCACTTTTCCTTTTTAGAATTGAGCTTAATTTGAGCATTTTATAGCTATTTAAGTAAATCTTAGCCCAAACCTCCACTTTCTGTTAACAGCTTTTAGATAAGCTGTTTTAGGGCTTATTAGTCAGTTTTAGCTTATGTTCTTTTTTGTTAAAATAGCTTATTTTCAAGTCCTCTTTAAGTCCTAATAGTTAGTTTTTTATAAATAAATAAATAAAAAATGCAAAAAGGGGTTGCCCACACTCGAACCCACGACCTCTCAGTTATAGTATCAACGTGTTAACCAATATGCTTCAATAGCTCATCCGTCATTATTTCTCACCACTTAATCTTTATACACGTTTTAACTTTCCTTTTTTATAATAAGCCTTAGCATAATAAGCTCATTTGAGGGCTTATTCGTTAATCAATTTGATTTTTCTTATTTTTCTTATAATCCTGCTAGTGTTTAGGACTTTTCTTGAATTTTTCATAATTTTTCATCGTTTATTTTATTTTTAATCATTTTTCGAAAGTCAAAATCTTATAAAATACATAAAAATAGAAAAAAGTTTCAGACAAATACAAAAAATAATTTTTAGTTTTATAAAAAATAGCTTTAGGTTTACATCCAGAAAAATCATTTTTACACTTTTTAGATCTTAAATTTCATTTTTGAGCTTTTATTTTAAATTTTAAAAATAGGATTTTAATAAAAAAATAGTTAAAAATAGTTACCTTTGGCTTTTCTAATAATTGTAGAATTTCTAAGCTTAAAAACATTTTTCCAGACTTTATTTTTAATAATTTTAATATTTTTATAGTTTTTAAGTAGTTTAAATTTTAGAAAAATCATATCTTTTAATCTAAAAAGCCAAAAATAGTTTTTCTTTTTCCTAAAATTTTCTTTTATCCTATCTTAGGTTTAGAATTTTAGTTTACATTTTTAGGGGTTAATTTTAGTTTACTTGCTTATTTATCGCGTTTTAATTGTTTCCCGTATTAGTTAATTGTTTAATTGTTTTTAATTGTCCAAATTAGTTGTTGCTTTAGATAATCTAATCATCCATTTGCTCATTCAAATCATAATCCGGACTTAAACGAGGTTTCAATTTCACTAGTCGTTGGGGAAACGACCCGGGTGATCATATTTGCCCGGTTAAATATACGTATTATATATTATATTATATATATTTTTGAGAGTGAATTTTATCAAGGGTAACTTGGTAATTTTCTTAATTACTCTTAGGATTATATTATATTGTGATATATTTTACGTGTATAAAACTCGCAATCAGTTTTTGGCGCCGCTGCCGGGGACTAGTGTTTAAGATTCCTTCGTTTTGTGTTTGTTGATTTGGTTTGAAGATCCTTTCATCCTCGAAAGTTTCATTTTTGTTTTATAATTCAAAAATCCAAAAAAATCATAAAATATAAAAAGTAAAAAATATTTTCCTTTTCTTTTTAGTATAAGTAAAAGATAAAAAAAATAGAAAAATCAAAAATATAAAAAAATCTTCCTTTTTAATTAAGAAATAAAAATCACCAATTGGTAAAAATACCAAAATATAACATTCTCAACGGAGGTGTTATCATTTCAATTTCCGGTGAACTTGTTGGTTCCCAAATCGAACTAAAGATTTAACACTTGCCATTTGTGTCTCTACGAAGTACGGCTCACCTTGAAAAGCAATTTTCAAGAGCTACCGTGAAGTAGTTGATTATTTGGTTTAAGTCTCTTTCGTGTAACCGTTAAAATTCATTGTTAAAAAAAAATTAGTGTAAAGTTTTGCTTTTTGATTTTTAGTTTTTCTTTTTATGCGCACTCGTTCGCAATCTCGAAGACGTCGACAACAACAAACTCTTCCGGTTGTTGAAAATTTTGATTTAGAAGAACCAATTGTCGATCAAAATATTATTGCAATGGCCTGACAATCGTAACATGGACCAAAAATGTTACAAGCTCCCATCGAGGGATATGAAGATGCTATAGTTGTTCCACCAATTAATGCAAACAATTTTGAGCTTAAACAACCTTTGATTAATCTTGTGCAAAGTAATAAGTTTACGGGTAGACAAGACCCTCACAATCACCTTCGATTTTTCAACAAAGTCACTTCAACGTTTAGACATCCCGAAGTTCCGAACACTTCGATAAAGCTTTTGCTTTTTCCTTTTTCTCTAGACGGTGAAGCCCGAGTGAGATTGGTTAGCAAGGAACATATAGATCAATTCTCACATGGGACGACCTTGTTGCAAAATTCATAAATCAATTCTTCCCACCTTCAAAAACCACTTACTATCGGAATGAGATCATTACTTTTTTCCAAAAACCAAACGAAACCTTCAATGAAGCATGGGAACGTTTTAAAGGACTCCTTCGTCAATGTCCTCACCATGGCTTCTCGGAACTACACCAACTCGATACTTTTTACAATTCTTTGAATTCCAACGATCAAGATGCCTTAGATTCCGCCGCGGGTGGCAATTTCTTAGACAAGATGCCTCAAGAAGGATTAGCGATTATTGAAAGCAAGTCAAAAGTTCGTTACTCAAGAAGTCATGCTAATGATTCAAGAGTGAGTACGGATACTCCTCTTTCTAATTCTTCACCTTCTAATAAATCTTTCGATATTCAACAAATAGCCGCTTCTCTCGAGGATAAGATGACTATTAAGATGAAACAAATGATTGGAATGAATGAAAGCTTTAGTGTTATATCCCGCACCCGTCAAAGCGGTTGAGGAAGTATGTGTTACATGTGGATCGAATCACAATTTTAACCATTGTCCGTCAACTCGAGGTGGAAACGATTTTCTCGTTTTTCATGACAACTCTAACAATTTCAAACAAACCGCAAGACGTTTGCAATTTTTCTCCAAAGAAACCAACCTTCTAATTTAGCAAGTCAAATGAAACCACCGGGTTTCAATTAACTGAATGTTTAAAACAACCAAAACCGATATCAAGGAAACAATTTCAATTCGAATCAAAACCGTGGAACAAGCTTTAATCAAAACCGTCAAAACAACCAAAATCAAGTTTATCAAACCACACCATACCAACCACCAACAAATTCCCTTTGTGTTTAATCAGTTTACCTCCCGGTTCACATAGATTCAAGGAAGTGTCTAAACGGGATTTTGAAAGTTATGCTAAGGCTAATGATGCAAATATGAATAACTTACAAATGAAGTTGGATAATTTTCAAAGGAACCAAAATGATTTTCAAAGAGTTTACAATGATTCTCAAAAGAAACAAGATGATTTTCAGAAGATGATGCTCAGTTTCATGCAAAGCTATCATAGCAATCCAACTTAAGTTCAAGTACTTTACCAAGCAATACATTCTAACCAGAAACGAAGCCAAAGGCAATTTACGACTCAGTAGTGGTGTTTCATCCGATGGACCTCCGAATTCCACCGCCGCGGGTGGGGTTGGTGGTGGAAAAGAAGTGAAGGCGACAAGGTACGGAGCTATTCGTAGCACCGAAGACATCCCTCCTCCATTGGTCCAAGAACAAACCAAGGACAAAGAACCAATCGAAGAGCCTTCTTTCGTTGCTAACAAAGCCAAACCTAATTTGCCTTACCCGTCGAGACTCAACAAACAAAAGATTCGTGAAAAAGATGACATTCTTTCTTCAAAGTTTATGGAAATCTTTCGAAACCTTCATTTTGAGCTTAGTTTTGTGGATGCTCTCATCCATATGCCAAAGTTTGCATCGATGTTTAAAAAGATGTTAAATAACAAAGACAAGTTGATCGAATTAACCAAAACGCCGTTGAACGAAAATTGTAGTGCGGTCGTCCTTAAAAAGCTTCCGGAAAAGCTAGGTGACCCAGGCCGATTTCTAATTCCGTGTGATTTTTCAGAATTTGATAATTATCTAGCCCTTGCCGATTTAGGGGCTAGCATTAATCTCATGCCTCTTTCCATTTGGAAAAAGCTTGGATTTTCAGGTCTTACCGAAACAAAAATGGTTTTAGAGTTAGCCGATCGTACAATTTCCAAACCAACCGGTGTCGCCGAGAATGTTTTTATCAAAGTAGGAAAATTTTACTTTCCGGCCGATTTTGTTGTGCTTGATTTTATAGCCGATCCCCGAGTACCGTTAATACTCGGGCGACCCTTTCTTAGGACGGCTCATGCTTTAATCGATGTTTACGAAGGAGAGATTACTCTTAGGAGTGATGATCAATCTTTAACCCTTAAATGTGGTGATACGCCTTCCATTTCATACAACAATCTCGAATCGTTGAAGAAAGTTGATCTAATCGATGTCACTTGTGAAATTTATTCACAAGAAGTTCTTGGATTTTCCGATTCCGTTGCTTACAACAATCCTTCTCCGTACTACGATCCGATTGTTTCCACTTCATCTCCGACACTTACTCCTTTTGATGAAAGCGATTTTCTACTCTTTGAAGAAGCCGATGCTTTTATAGCAATCGATGATGAACCAGTTTCGCCAGTTTTCAATGCTACGTACTATGATCCCGAGGGTGACATTCTCATTCTCGAAGCACTTCTCAATAGTGATCCATTACCTCACCCAAACCAAGGAGATTATTCACCCGGAATTCAAAAAGATCTTAAAGTTGTTGAACCAAAGAAGTCTTCACTCGAATATGCTACTTCTTATGAACCAAAAGAGGAACTTCCCGAAGTCGAACTTAAAGAGTTACCTCCGCATCTCGAGTATGCGTTTTTAGAAGAAAATAACAAGCTTCCCGTCATAATTTCAAAAGATTTGAGCCAAGATGAAAAGACCTCCCTCGTTAACGTTCTCAAAAACCGAAAACAAGCAATTGCTTGGAAACTTTCTGATATCCGAGGCATAGATCCGGAGTTTTGCTCTCACAAGATTCTTTTAGAAGATGATTACGAACCTTCAGTTCAACATCAAAGGAGGGTTAATCCTAAAATCCACGACGTCATCAAGAAAGAAGTAGAAAAACTTCTTGACGCGAGATTGATTTATCCGATCTCGGATAGTCCATGGGTTAGTCCGGTCCATTGTGTTCCTAAAAAAGGTGGTATGACCGTTGTCAAGAACGAAGAAAATGAGCTGGTGCCTACAAGATTAGTCACGGGATGGAGAGTGTAGGTCCTTATAAACAGGATCTGAATGAGCCTTGAACGACTGATAGTTCTTTGAATAAATCCAAAGATCCTATAAGA
>BQNB010166544.1:0-14101 GCA_026074375.1 Tanacetum coccineum | reverse complement strand
TATATCTTGTGTTGTTGATCTGAGAAGTAACACGCCCCGGACCCATATTCCGCTGCGACCCAATTTGGGGGTGTTACAGTCTCGGAATCTTTCTTTATTATTTCTTCATGAACTTTCAAATTTCCAATGAGTTCATCAAGTGGTAGAGTTGTTAGATTCTTTGATTCTTCAATCGCCGTGACTTTCGCGCGCCATTTTGGATGTAATGCCCTAAGAAACTTCTTAACACAATTCTTGCTAGAAAAACCTTCATCAAGTGTTTTTAGATTAGTAATAATAGTGTTAAATTTAGCAAAGGAATTATCTATTGATTCCTCTTTTGGAATCGTAAATTGTTCATATTGTTGAACAAGAAGATCTATTTTGTTAGCTTTGACTTGATTATTACCTTGATGAGTGATTAATAAAGTATCCCAAATTTCTTTTGCGGTTTGACACATAAAAATTCTTTCGTATTCTTTACGTGGCAAAGCATTATAAATTACCATTTTAGCTTCATTATTTTTTGCAAGTTTCTTTTTAAGATAATCGTTTTGTTTATGAAAAGGTACAACTTCATCCTTTTTAGTTTCGGGATTATTTTGAATAGGAGGAAAATCACCATCGGTAATAACATGCCAAAGATCTAGATCTTTTGACTTCACATAAGTTTCGAATCTATTTTTCCAATAAATAAATCCATCACTTTCAAATAGTGGTGGTCTTTGCATAGATTGCCCTTCTAAATATTTTTCCGATTCCATAGATCGATTCAAGTTTTAAAATACAATTTATTTTAAAAATCTTGTTTAACGTGGCTCTGATACCAATTGTGGAAAACTAGAAGGGGGGGGGGGTGAATAGTTTACCATCTTTTAATTAATATTTAAAATTTGTTTATAAAAACTTGATTTCGATATTTTTTGTAAATTTCAATACTTCACAATATGAACAATGTAAATCTGTAGAAGATAAATAAAGATAAGAAGTTGAAAAAAAAACAACCGCAACACAAGGATTTATAGTGGTTCGGTTACGAAATCTTTCCTTCGGCCCTACTTCAAGTCACGAGTCACCAAACTAGAGAGTTTTCTTTACTACAAATGTCAACAAGCTCCTTTGAATGCGGAGAAAACGAACACAACGTGCTTATGTCAATTTCCGACACAAACTAATATGTCAAGGGGGGTTTTCTAATCAAGCTAGAACCATCTATCACAACACAACTTCACGACTAGTTCACGACTTTACAACTTCAACAACTACTTCAAACTTTCACTACACAACTTATCTTCACACTTGATCACGACTAGACAACTTCTTCACAATCTTCACCAACTTCACACCTTCCACAACCTTCTTCGTCACAACACTACTTATATCAGCTATCTAACACTACTAAAAAGGATCACCAGATCCAACTATACCTTACACAATCACCAAATCCTAACAACTATACAACGTTACAAGGATTGACAAAAGATTTACAAGGTATGATATGGATGCAACAAGATACAATATGGATTTTGGGGTGAAATACTCTTCACTAGCTATTGAAGTAATACTTCTTTTGCACATGAGAATTGAGCTTGATCACGGAACAATGATAAATGATTAAATGATCAAGAATTTTAGAGAGGAATCTGGGCTGTTTTTAAGCAAAAGTATTAGTGCAAAAGTGAGAAAAACGTGGGGAATAGTCAGTATATAGGACAGACTGGAGGAGTCGGGGTCTATGGCCGTCCCGCGTTAAAATTACGGAGGCCCCCATGTAATTAAGGGGGCTGCCTCTTATTCAGACGCTCCTTTATTGTCCTATTCAGGGGAGGTGTTTACTAGACCATTTCTAGCCATTTTAGGTCCAAAAATATAAAATTCAAAATGTTTATTTTGAATAAAACATTTCTTTTAAATGTAAAAAATGTTTTGTGATGTTTATAAAAAGTTTACAACATTTTATAAAAGTTTCCTTTGATCATAAAATGCATCAAGCATTTGTTTATTCATACCTTGGAGTGATATAAGTTTGAAATGAATATTAACCACTAATTACTTGTTTATATTTTAATTTTTCATTGAATGTTTTTATATTTTGTGATTATCAAAATGTAAGGATGTGAAAATTATTAATAATGTTTTTAGGCATTATTTCTATCAACAATGTTGTTTATTAACTAACTACACCGGTTAGTTAACCCCCGTATAAACCCTTTGTTTACTCTCACTTTAAGAGTAAGATACCCCTAGAACAACCCGTAGAGCCAATCCTTTAGGAATTACACCAACTTGTTTATTTCGTTACACCTTTACACCTTAGCCTGTCCTGTTATATTAAGTTTATTTTACAATTGCTAGTTTTTTAATGTGTAAAGTATGTATTTTGGCTGAGTCGTTGTGTCAATTTTGTACGGTTGGAAGAACTTTGCACATCGAAATGGGAATGTATAAAAGTAGTCAAAACTCATGATTGTTACTACATCGCAATTAAATGTACGCAATAAGAATGAAGAATTATCGAAGGAATTATCCAGAATTATTATGATCGTGAAGATGGTGAAACTACTTCGAGTTTCGTATATAGTTAGATGTTTGAAAAAAAAATGAAAAAAATAGAAAAATCACAACAAAAAAAAGGAAAGTTTGAAGATAATCGTTTCGCAACTACCAAAGGATTTACATGAAGGATCGATTATTCGTTGATACGTCTTAAAAGTCAACGATGTAGAGTATTGTATAAAGTGGAAGATATTGCCACTTGCCTTGTAAAGTATGTAAAGTATGGGATGATTGGGAAGTTGACCGTTATGGGAACGCCAACTTAGGTTGTTGTTTTTGATCTATGATCAAGACGTTTGTAAATACTTGTGTCTTTATCATGGTAACGGTCGGGAAAAAGTGTCTAGCAACTTGTATTTTAGACTTAATCTATTTGTTTCGTAATTTTTATTTAACAACAATTTATTTCCCTTTCCTAATCATTAACCATGGTTTTACGCGAATGAGGATTTGTACGAGCATGCATGTCTATTCCGTCATTACAGCCATGTATATATGTCTCAGCTGCCTTGTTGGTTTATTACTATTGGTGAAAGTTAGAAGATCCATACCCTATATCATTCTTTATCCTAACCGTTGGTTAAATTCGAATAAGGATGTGATCGAACACACATGTCTATTCCGTCGTTACGGCCATGTATGTGTGCTTCAGCTGCCTTATTGGAGTGGTACTTTTGGTGAAAGATTGTAGAATGATCAACCCTAAGCCTTATCATACAAACCCATATTTACCTTTATAAACTTGTTACTCCTTAGCTCTAGTGGTGGAGATGTGTATCCTTGCCAAGCTTATGATAGAATACTCGTCACGACCGAGCAATTAAGCGAATTAGTTACATGTTACCACATAGATTAGTTGAGTGATTTGAGTGTTTTTATCTTCCTATTTCGTGAGGTGTTTGGTTGTGTACTTGTAATAGATCAAATAAATGCTTAACAAAAAATATCCTTAGGGATACATTTTTATAAACTTCTAAAGGCTACTTGAGGACAAGTAGGATTCAAGTGGGGGGATATTTGATGACATCAAATAACGTCTATTTTATAGCATCATTTATCCCATGTAATTAACCTATTTTGTATGATTATTGCAAAGAATTGTAGTGAATCGTATTGTATTTGCGGAATTGCAGTAATTATGGAGTACTTGGTGAAACTTGACTAAAAGGCACACATTCTGGAGCTTAAACGAAGATATTTTGAAGATTACTGTTCTGACAACCAATACGCCGTATCCATCAAGGAAGATACGGCGTATCTGTGCCTGCACTCACCAAAGACCACGAAGGAAACATGATCAATACGCCGTATCCAGAGAAGACCAATACGCCGTATTAGAGATATAGTATGTGAATATTCTGGAAGATATCAAACGTGGTCCCTACTCCAAGAAACCCCCAATACGCCGTATCCAAGACATTGGATACGCCGTATCGAACCGACTCCAGACCCTATAAATAGAAAACTCAAAAACGAGTTTTAAGTGTGCTAAATCATATTCTCGATACCTAAACCACAAAAGTCAATTTTCAGAGGAGAAAAAGAGCAGAAGAGGTCTTGCAACGCGATCCAATCCATAGGAGACAACGTGTAATTTCTTATACTTTTGTAATCATTCAGTTTTTGGTATCATTCGTTAACTCGGTTAGTTTACCTTGGCTAAGCCATTACTCTTGTATTAATTATGATGTTTGAAGGCTAATACCTTTGGGTATTAGCCATTATTATGAAGATCTAAATGTTAGTTTTGTTTTTATATCTCGATTTCTTAAGTTACGTTTGATTGCTTGTTTATGTTTATCAATTTATACTTGTTTACGTGCTTAAGTATGTGACCTATCATTCAACTGGGTCTAGTCCTACATATTTAATGCGCTGCAACTTCGGTGTTGTTTGGGCGTAGGCTAAGAGTCCGGGATAGCTCTCCATATTGCAATTTATATATCTAGAATCATAGGATCACAAATATTGACCTATCTTTGCCCTTTGATTGTGAGCTTAGTTGAGCCATAAGGTGACCTTGGTACCAACGAGTACATTCTAATCAATTGGTAAAGACTCGGACAGTGGACTACTAGTATATAAGGAGCCATTAAGCAGTAAGTGGGTAAAGTCTCTATGAGCTAGGGTTTAACAAGATCACCATTGCTTTAATCCCTAAGATAGATTATAATAAGCAAATAAAGATGCTTTATGCAGATGTTTTTAAATGTAACATAATTTTATGTCCTAGGTCTTAGGAAAAAGTCCGCTTAAGTCGAAGAATAGATATACCACTCGAGATAAGGTAATCATTGCACTGAATAAACAAACCCATCTTCTAAATCGGATTAATAATGGCTAATACATTTTCTATTATACGCTTGACTCTCTTTATATATTCCAGGTAATTTTGCTTGCGTGGGTTAAAGTGTCTTGAATTGATTGTAGTCACCACCAAACCTGTGCCAGTCTCTCAGACTAAAAAACCCCTTTTAACCTGTTAGAATTAGGATTAGAACTAACATAGGATTCGCATAGGTTTGACTTAGATTAGAATTAACTTAGATTAGTAAACCAAAATATTAATAAATTGAAAGATTTAACCTCGCTTCAAGTGTTCGACACCCTACTTACTACGAATCTACCACCGACCGGGTACACTGCCCGTTAAAGTGTTGTTTTTTGTTAAGTCGGCAAAATATAAATTTAAAACTTGAATCATAAAATGACACAATGACACATCAATTTCCATGAGTTCTTTCATTCTTCAAAAGGCTCCCTCGGCATCCGTTGTCCACCATATGGTCTTTTTATATGTGCAACTCTGAAGTGCTTTGGAGAATGGGAGTGACTTTTCAACACCCTTTGATTGAACTCTCAGTGCCACCACTACCCTTGAGACTCTGTACATCCTTGAGTGTTCTTGGCGATTCTAAGTCTGTGACTGCCTTGATTTTCGAGGGATTAGCTCTTATTCCTTGTTTGGTGATCAGATGTCCTAGGAGTCCTCGACACCAAAAGAACACTTTTTTGGGTTAAGCTTCATATTGATGGATCAGAGCCTATCAAAGGTCTTTTGGATGTATTTCAACATGCTTTCCTGTAAGTAGTAATCTTTATTACCATGTCATCCATGTAAGCTTCAAGGTTTCATCCAATTTGATCATTGAATACCTTATCGACTAGTCTTTGGTAAGTTGCTCCTGCATTCTTTAGACCGAAAGGCATCTTTCGATAGCAAAATACTCCCTTCTCTGTGAAGAAAGCTGTTTTGTCTTCGTCTCCTTTGGACATCTGTATTTAATGATAGCCTTTGTAGGCATTTATGAAACATTTAAGTTGGAATCCTGAGAGGGATTCCACCTTCCAGTCGATCTCCGGTAAGGGGTAACAGTCTTTAGGGCAGGCTTTGTTTATGTGCTTAAAATCCCCGCACATCCTTTAGCCCCCGTTACTTTTCTTTACCATGACTGATTTGGCTACCCACGTCTGATCTTTTACTTTTTAGTAGGATCGCGCCATTTGTAAGCTCATCTACTTCCTTGCATGCTGCCTCATTATGATTAGGGCCGAGTCCTCGCTTCTTCTGCTTGACAGGCTTGATGTGCTTGTATTCGTTTGTGATATCAGCATAGGTCTATATAAAGACATCTACATTGGATCGTAAGAGGTCTTGCAGCTTCTTCCCGAGGCTAATGGACAACAAATTTCCTATGGTCACTGTTTGTTCTTGATACTTGTCGTTGACTATGACTTTTTCTTCTACATCTACACAACTGAGTACATCCCTCTTAGCTTCTAATGGTTTCCCTTAATACTTCTCCCTCTCTTCTTTAGATCTTGTTAGATTTCGTAAGATGAGGGTACCGTGCTAATTCTGTAAGGGGTGTAGAATTTTATTGCTGCATGAATTATAGACACTACGATGCCCATCTTCTGCATAGCAGTCCTTCCGAGCAGCAAGTTATGGGGAGAATCAGACCTTATAATAACAAAGTTGAGGGTCCTTGTATAAGGATTTCTCCTATCGTAACTTCTAAGGGAACTTCTCTGAGAGGCCAGGAATGTTCGATGAGAAGCCCACAAGGGGGATTTTCAAATCTACTCGAAGTGCTCTGATAGATGGGTTCAACTTGAGGAAACAATGCTCGTAGATGACTTCGCATGAGCTGCCACTGTCCATGTATGCTCGATTGTCTTTTCTTTCGGATATACGTACCTTGATAATAACAAGGTTCGAGGAATTTTTAAAACCTGACACGGGAGGGAACGTGATTTCCCTTATTCCGTCGATGGGCTCTTCCAGCGACTTCCTTTTTGAGATAGGACTTTCCCTGCTTATTATGTGAATAGGGGCCTCGGTGTATGATACCTTATCTCCTCTCTTCCATAACCTAGCTGAGTGTCTGAGTTATTCGCTTTTCCTTGCTTTATCCCCTTCACAAGATGGGCAAGCTGCCCTAATCTTATAACTTCTTCGATCTGATGTCTTAGCTCTCGGTATTGGTTGGTGTCATGCCCATGGTCTTTGTGGAAATGACAGTATTTGGTTATGTCACGCAATCATTTGCTTCCTACTATGCGAGGAGGTTGTTCGAAGCCTTTTGCTGCCTTTTCGGTCGCTATGATTTATCTTGGGCTCTTGGATAGGTTAGCAAGGAGTCCTCGATTAGGCCCATTGTACGAATAGAATATGTCTTTATCCTTTTTCCTTCCTATGTTGTTGTCCCAAGAAGGGCCTTTACCGAATTTGTTGAAGCCCTCTCGATAGTCATTTGGGGCTTCGTTGGTAGCAATCTCTTTCGCATCGATCCAAGTGTAGGTCTTCTCCATCAGACCCTTATAAGTGGTTGGAAGGTCTGTGGAGAGGAATTCCACAAGGCTTCTTGTCTTCAGCCTATGAGCGAAATAAGAAATGCGTTGTTCTTCATGCAAGCCCAAAATCTACAATGTATCATTTGTGTACCGGGTAACGAAGGCTCTGGTACTTTCCCCATCCCTCTGCTTGATATTATGCACTGCTAGATGTGTTTTCATGTATTTTTTCTGTTGGCTAAAATGCGACCCGAATTTACCTTCAAATCTTGTATGTGAAATGCAACCTGCTTTTTTGCTTATCAACCTATTTCTGGGCAGAATCTTTAAGAGTATAGGTGAACATATGGCAGGTTACATGCATTGCCCATTTATATATACGGGTGCATTTGGTAACGGATTGATGGGTTGCGTATAAAAGGGATAACTATTGGGGAGAGCATTTGAAGGATATGTGGACCCATTAGGAGTGGGATCGTGGTTGCTCATAGGATCCTGTGAAACGTGTGACAACCGTGATTTAGCAAGGTTAGTTTAACCGTTAGTGTTAGCTTACCTAGCCTTGTGTATTTAGTTTTTTTATGCGAAAGTGATTTTGGTGTTACATGTTATGTGGTATATGTGTTATTATATGTGTTTGAGATAGTCAAATGAATGATTTAGTCATTTCGTTTCGCATGTGATGGTAATTTTGGAAGTATAGTGATTTCGTTATTTTACCGTTAGTAAAATGAAGGAAGTATGTATCGTTGAATTTTGAGTCAATGTTAATTAGTGAATTATGATTTATAATTTATTTGGGAATTTAATAAATAAGAATAATGTGGAAAAATATTATTTAGTAGTAAAAGTGTTTTTATTTTAAGTGTCTAGTTATTCAAAGTGTTAAAAGAAAATAAGTAAATAAATAGTTTTTGTTTAAAAAAAATAAAAACAAATAAAGAATAATTATAAGCTGAAAATTTTATAAAAGAAAAAAAAGCAAAAAAAATATTAAGTGGGTGTGTTTGGATGTGGCACATAGAAGGGGAAGGAAAAATGGAAAAGATTTTTGAGAGTTTTATAAGGAAATCAAATCTTTTAAAATATATCCTTAACCCTAGTATAAATACAAAAATAAACCTAAACTCTATTGCAGATTTTGTTCTCTCATCCTCCCTCTTGAGTTCGACCGGCCACACAAGGCAAGGAAGAAACATCAATTTTGTTTGAAGAAATTTGGGGTTAAGTTCGTGTGTTTCCGGATCAAAGGTTTAATCTATAACCCTTTTTATTTAAACTCTTTTAATTTGAATAATTGTAACTTTTTAATTGGTGGAATTAGGGTTTCATAAAAGTACATTAAACATGTTGGTATGATCATCTAGAATAGTTTAAGGTATAATTATTAACGTTTAGATGTGTTTGGTTAGGGTTAAGTGTTGTTAAAATCAGAATTAAAACTGAAGCGAGGCTTTAGTCCCATCTTGTAAAACTCATAACTTATTCATACAAATAGATGTTAATGATTTTCCTTAAGCCTAAAATTATCTACAGAGAGTCGACTTCTAACAAAATTAGTTTTTGTGAATTTACAGTAAGTGGAAGTCAGTCAAAACAATTTTACAAGATTTGTTATCAAATCTGAGTTTTCAGGACATATTTTGTATTGTGTTTGTGAGATCAAGAATCATATCAAAACGTCTTTTTAATTGATGGGGCTGCTACTGTAGTAAGTTCATGATGTGTAGGATTTTACAGAATTTTTCTAGATTTTTATAAAAGGTCTTAGTAGGTCTGGTCAAGCCATACTTTTGGGAGGTTGAATCAGATCCGTTTTTGGACACTTTGTGTTGTTGGATTTTTAGAAAATAGTAAAGCTTATTAAATAATTATGGGAAAAATAAGGTAATCCTATAACATGTTGAACATACAGAATATGAAGTATGGGAATTTATTAAGGTCATTTAGTATTTATAAAAATTCGTTAAATAACTATTAAAATCAGCCAAAAACGGGAAAGCTTGAATAGAAGGATAGAAGGTGTTTAGAGTATAGTTAAGACATGGGTGGTATGGTGTAATAATTATAAGCATAGTATAGACATTAGAAGTCCATCAATTATAAGGTTACATGAGCTAGGGCCATAAAGCCTTGATCATGAATAACCGTTAGTCGTATTGTGTAGATTTTTGCTTGGAATTGTGTGTGCATTCGTGAAGCTTGAGGTGAGTATTCATAGCCCCTTTTTAATTGTTTTCTTGGGGTGAAAATGATACTAAAATTGGTTTTGAAATGATCTAATTGCTATGATAAATGTTTTGTTGTTTTAGACATTTCTTGGTATTATTGCTATGTGTGTGATGTTTGGATCGAAGGTAACGCCTACCCATTGTGATGTGTATTTGTGTATCTAGTCGGGGCGATACACAGCGACATCTACCTAGGTTAGATAGTTTATGGATCGGAGGGGTACGCCTACCCATATGATGTGTATAAGTTGTTGATTCATTTAGGTGAGCTTGGTTTGCTGCAAGTGCTAACTATTCCTAATGGGTACTTTGTTTTTATGAGATATTAATGCTTAGCATATGTGGATGTATTATAGTATGTCCTAGATGTTTTTAATCGCGCAACAAGAATAAGTGTTTTCCTTCAAACCTATAAATCTCACCAACATTATGTTGACGTTTTAATGTATCATTTTCAGGTGAGCCTAGTGAAGTTAAGGATGAAGCTAAAAGTGGCTAGAGAGACCTTAGGATTGCATATAGAGTTTATCTACTGATTTTCTTTTCGTACTTGTTTTATGGATTTTTCTTAAATGCTGTTTGATTTCTTAGGTTTGAGAGTCATGTTATGTCTTTGTATTAATGAGACCCTTTTTCATTAATGCAAGACTCTTTTGTGTTAAGGTATTGTCATGACACTTTGTGTCTATTTATGTTTTGTTTTGTGCATGTAGTTTTCTCTATTGTTGACACCATTGTGTTGTGATGATACCCATGAAGTTACGCCTCATGTTTCCATCTTGGCAGGGTGTGACAGATTGGTATCAGAGCCATTGGTTATAGAGAAGTAGGTGGTTGAACCTAGACTATAACCTAGGAGTCTTTCATATAGTTTCATATTAGGATCTATGTGTTTAGCTATCTAGGAGTTTTGTTTTCTTGCTTTTCTCTGAGTTTTATTTCGACCTACGGGCTACTCGATATCAAAAGATCTAGAAGAGGAGCCTCTCGTAGAACCAAAGGAGGAAGGGTAGTTAGAAGAGTCAAAGGAGAAGGCCGAATTAGATCTCATGTTGGATGCTCATAGCAGGTTTGGACCTGCAGAGTCGGGTGACTCTTGCGAAAGCAAAGTCAAACCCAAACGAGGCCCAATATAAGTTTATCCCATCTTTTACCTTGACACATTGCTATCGATAATTTCTTTTGGATATACGTATTTTTGGGTGCTTCGAGACCTTCATTTTCTTTCTGTCGTTTTCGATTTTATCTTTATATTAATAAATATCGCTTTGATGGTGCATCGTTTTTGTGTTATATTAGAGTTGTTTAAGATGTGCAATGTGGTATATGTGCATATATGTGTGTTATCATTGAGATGTGTAGTCTTGGAAGTAAGTACACGTGTGAAAGGATGCACTTATAATAATGGGTGGCCAACATAATTATAAAGGCATCACACACGTAGACTTGTGACCATCATTGCATTGATCGGTGTTTGCTTTTTAGATGGTAGTGTAAGATATTGCATTATGTGCGATTGTATTATGAATAGTTACATAGTTAGTAAGTTTCCCTTCTATCTATCGCTTGCGGATATCTCGGGTACCTGTTATTGCTACTATTGTGATTGTTGGGTTTGTTCGTTTGCTTAGTATTTCGTCTGGATTCCTAACTCTAAGTTTAGCATCCCTTGCTTATACCATGCTAGTATGGATGTCCTATCTTTCCTATTCGGCATCTTGATGAATATTGATTGTTCGAATCTGCTTCTTTGGATATTGGTGCATTTCATTGGTTCTTTCGTTGCAATGATTACTCGTACGAGTATCAAAATTTTCTTTTAAGCACAAACTGTTCCTAACATATTAGTACGGATCATTACTCCGTTCTTTATATATCCTTGGGTTTTGGTGACATGTTTTGACATGTTAGTACCGACGCTTTTCAATGGTTGTTCTTTTGATCGTGAGTACGGATGAGTCTTTACAATCTTCTTTTGGTTCGTAATGTCTTCATATGAATTTCTCTTGTGCATGTTTGTTTCACTGTTATTCTGAATATATGGTTCCTTGTACTTCCTTTTGCTTTCAAACAATAGAATTGTGTTAGAGTCTTTACGGTATTTTACAATCCCTTTTGGTATTACGATGTCTTTTGTTTGAGTAATATATTTTATATTGAGGTCGAGTTATGAAAATCCTTTTGAAGTATATCTTGATGGTGTTTGTGGAAAACTATTCTTGAAATGATTTTATGAATACGTTGTGATAAACGCTTTTATATGACTGTCTCTTTATTTTTATGAAAACTGCGTTTACAATGATTTTTATGAAAACAATGTGATATTGATGGAGTGTCAAAACTATGTTTAAGATAATCTTTACATTTTTATATGTTTGTTTTTGATAAATTTTATTTTATAAAAAGTATGTTTAAAATGATTTATATGGGTAAAATGCGATACACTTTTTTTTATATAACTATCTCTTGAATTTTCTTTATAAAAAACCATGTTTAAAACAATTTTTCTAAAAAAGATTATATTTAAGATGATTTTTTTATTATTTAAAACGACTTTCTTTATTATTTTAAAATAATTTTTATAAAAACGTTATTTAGTTCGTTGGTTCTTTTGAGTAAAGTCGGTTATCGGTGTAAGAATCCTATCATTTCATTTATTAATCTTGATACGTATTGTTATTTGTTATGTGTTCTTTTTTGTCATGGTACGCTTATTGATTCTTTCGTTTGCGTTTTCTATCAATACATATATTCTATCATTTCTTTTAAAGGATTCTCATGACAATTGATCTGCATCTCTTTTCATCCGTGAAATCCCTTATATATATATATTTCGTAGCCTTTGTTTCAATGTTCGGTTGCTATCGTATTATTTTACTCTGGATCTGATTTGTTTCATCTCCACTGAATTCGTGCCCTATTTATATTTAAAAACCTAGTATTTTAAAACCTGATTATGTGTTAGAAGTGGCTAATGGTAAAAAGGTAGAAACTGAAAGGATTATCCATTGGTGAAAACTAAAACTAGGAGATTCCTTGTTCACTATAGACACGATACCTTTTAGTCATGGAAGTTTTGATGTTATTGGGGTTGTGGATTGGTTGTCTAGCCATAAGGCTGAGATAGTTTTCATGAGAAGATGGTTAAGATACCATTGGCAAATGATAAGGTACTCTTAGAGCGAACCAAAGAGAGTTCAAAATCAATGAAGGGTACAAAATTGGACGAACCAAAGTTAGGCAACATATCAATTATACGATATTTCTCCAAGTGTTTCTTGAGGATTTATCAGGATTTCCACCTCAACGACAAGTAGGATTCCGCATAGACTTAGTTCCTAGAGCGACGCCGGTTACAAAAATCTCCGTATCAACTAGCACCATCGAAAATGCAAGAGTTGTCAAAACAACTTTAGTAGTTGCAAGATAAGGGATTTATTCGGCCAAGTCATTCTCCGTGGGGAGCACCAGTGTTGCTTGTTAAGAAGAAGTACGGTTCATTGCGAACGTACATAGACTATCGAGAGTTGGGTAAGCTGGCCACCAAGAATCTCCCTATGATCGATGACATATTTAACCCATTACAAGTCTCGCGTTATTTCTCTAAGATAGATATTCGTTCTGGTTACCATCAGTTAAGAGTACATGGAGAAGATATTCCCAAGACGGAATTTAAGACGCAATAGGGACACTTTGAGTTTACGGTTATGCCTTTTAGGTTAACCAATGCACCGGCGGTTTTTATGGACTTGATGAACCGGGTGTGCAAGCCGTATTTAGACAAGTTTTTCATTGTGTTTATCGATGATATCTTGATCTACTAGAAGTCTAAGGAGGATCATGAGGTTCATTTGAAGTTGGTGTTGGAGCTGTTGAAGAAGGAGAAGTTATTTGCCTAGTTTTCCAAGTATGAATTCTGGCTATAAGAAGTACGTTTTGTCAGACACGGGGTTAACAGCAATGATATTTATGTGGACTCTAGGAAGATAGAAGCAATGAAGAATTAAAAAGTACCTAAGGCGCCATTCGAGATATGACCGTTCTTGGGATTGGTAGGTTACTATCAACGTTTCATCGCGAATTTTTCTAAAATTGCTAAACCCCTTGCTTCACTAACACAGAAGAATCGGAAGTATGAGTGGGGCAGGGAACAAGAAGAAGCGTTTTAGACTTTGAAGGATAATTTGTGTAATGCACCAATATTGTCATTGCCTGATAGACCAGAAGACTTTGTAGTTTACTGCGACGCGTCGAATCAAGGATTAGGTTGTGTACTCATGCAAAGAGGCAAGGTAATCGCCTATGCATCACGACAATTGAAGTTTCATGAGAAGAATTATACAACATACGACCTATAATTAGGAGCAGTAGTGTTTGCCATTAAGACTTGGAGGCATTACTTGTACGGAACGAAGAGTGTCATGTATATGGATCATAAGAGTTTTTTACAGATTTTCATAGTGAGATTCATTACCATCCGAGAAAGGCGAATGTAGTAGCTGATGCATTAAGTAGAAAGGAGAGAGTGAAACCAAGAA
>BQNB010166543.1:7500-14101 GCA_026074375.1 Tanacetum coccineum | reverse complement strand
GCTGTAGAAACTTACACTAGCAGTAGTAACAAAGGCTAGCAGTAGAAAACACCTTCACCTCACGTAGCACATGTAAATGGTTAAACATTTTGACAACAAGCTTCCCTCAAAACCTATATGTTAACCATTTCTTGAATGTAGGCTCTATGTAATGATTACTAATGAAGAAAACTAAGTATTACCAATTTGATGCTGAAGTAGAACAACCTAAACTTGTGTCTTATATCTTGTACTATCCACGTGACGTCAAACGTATACCCAAAACCAATGTATAAGGAGACCGCAATCTCTTGACAATTATCCTCATCTTCTATGAGACACATAACCAAAGTGATAGCAAATATGAGCAATGAACACCATAAAAAAAATACACACCTTTGCTAGATTTGTCAAGTCTTCGTCACAACATTGAAAACACAAACAAGTTACCTCCTGCTAAAAGGTATGATAAAACACAAACCCAAATAATTCCACTTCACTGTCAAATAAGTGATAAACAATCTTCTTTGTAACCACATCTTCAATAGATGCAAAAATATGAGCCTTTAAACTTTAAGAACATTTAAACCAAAACTTTACCTTCCCCTTAAACCAAGCAGTAGTAACCAACAGTAGAAAACTTCTTGTATTGGCAGTATTAAACATACGAGCAGCATAAACCTTGGTTTAAGTCCAACAGTAGTAACTGCTAAAATTTACCCCCGCAGCAGAAACTTAATACTGGCAGCATTAAAAATATACTAGCAGTATTAATCATACTAGCAGCACTAAGTATAAACTGGCAGCATTAACCCTTAGTGATAGCAGCACTAACATGAACTGGCAGTATTAACGTCTCCTAGCAGCACTAACTTACATAAGTAGTACTAATAATCATAAGCAGCAGCACTAACCTTAAAAGATAAGGCTAGCAGTATTAACTGCCATTGGCAATATAAACATACAACTGGCATTACTAATGTATGAAGAACAGTACTAAGTACTCATAAGCAATACTAAGTATAAAGCTGCCAGTACTAACTTCATACCTAGTAGTACTAATTCTTCCCCTTGGCAGTATAAAGTGCTCCTTCTTCCCATACCTTTTGAGACACTTTTTAACGTCAGTAAAGCACCAATATTTACGATCACCAGTAGTACTGTGTCATGTGTCAATAGTAACCACCAACAAGCAGTACAAAACATATAAGGATACCCTTTTTTTTAAGTATCCAAACGATACCTTTTTTTGCGATACTTTTTCAGTTGCTAAACTGTCACTAATCTTTGTCTTTGCATCTATCATCTTGATGTCGTGTGTTATGCATCCCTACTAGGGTTCATCATTAATCAAACAATTGACTCACCAAAGCTAGTAGAAACATTAATGATCACCATTCTGTTTTTATCAAATTAGGAGAGGTGTCCCACAAAAAGCTTCAATGCTCAAAATTTTGTAGGAACTGTTGTTATAAATGCACGCGTATCTGCTTCTTTCTTTAAAGCCAATCAATGATCTTCACGACATCAAAACCACCACTTGAAACCCTTTTAATAATTTTAACAATGACTTACAATCGTATTGCATACCAATTAAGGTAGAGAGGACGATCATAAAGATTGTTATAGCAATTTAACTCCAAAACCCTAGAGAACTTTTAACCACATAAATTTCTTAAAAATTAGGGTTTATGGGTTTCTTTAAAACCTTGTAGATCCTAGATCAAGAGCCCTGTGGCTCTGATACCAATTGTGGAAACCTAAAGTTTCCTTAGATCTTTGTAGCTCAGGTTGTTTAGGCCTTTATCTAGGATAATATCAATGTTCATAAGTTTATTAATACAAACGAATAGAACAATATATATAAACAGGTTTTACCAAACATTCTCCAAAGCCCCAATATTATTTGATCAAGATAATACGGTTACATCAATGAACTGTAACAGGGATCAAGGGAAAACCTTGATTACCTTGAGACTACACCAACTCTACACTAGACGTCTACATCTTTTACACTTTGTGTACACACACTTTTCTAGATGAAAAAAACCTATAACCTGTATCTCTTTATATACTAGAGATATATAGGTTTACAAGGAAACATAATAAATATAATAAGGAAACTATTAAATTATCATTAATTCATTCTTATCAACAATTAATAGCATTAATAACTTGTCTTTATCTAGCAAGTCATCAATGTTGATCTTGTTTCCTTCTTTAAGGAGATCTTCTGAAATCTTATCATCATCTGAAGAATTCCTCCATTGTCTTTTAAGTCCTTCATCTTTCATATGTTTTGTCTTATCAACTCAAATATAATTCCCAACATCTAGTTTTCACCAAAAGTGATAAACCAACAAGGTGGTTGAATCACGCATACATGGCCGTAACGATGGAATAGACATGCATGACTCGATCTCAACCTCGTTGGAGTAAAACCTAAGGTTAATTGCTAGGAATGGGAAGCAAATTGTTGTTAAATAAAAAATTCACAAAACAAATAGATTAAGCTTGAACAAATAAGGTAGTTGCTAGTAACTTTTCCTGACCGTTCCATGAAAAAGACTTGAAATATACACAAATGCCTTGATCATAGAGATGACAAAGAAAACCTAAGTTGGCGTTCCCATAACGTTCAACTTCCTGAACATCTCAAAGTTACATACTTTTACAAAAGTGGCGATATCAGCCACTTTATACAAAAAAAACTATACATCATTGGTTTTTAATCACTTATCAACGAAATAATCGATCCTTCATTATTCATCGGTTTAAGTTTAGCGAACCCGACTATCTATCATCCTTCTTTTTTTGATTGATTTTCTATATTTCCTTTTTTTATTACTAATAAACCTCGATGCAATTTTGACCGTCTTCTTAATCATAATTCATCGGATAATTTTTTCCTTTTAACACTTCATCTTTCTTCAGGGACATAATTACATAATCGCGAATGAATGCAAAATACAAGAAGCTACATATATTTCCATTGCATTGTGCAAATTTTCGACCTTAACCGAAGATAGAAAATTTCCCTTTGACACAGGAAATACAAACTTTTACACAAAATAGATACTAGCAGCTTTTGATTATGTCGGTCTTAATCTACCCGGTTAGGCTAAGGTGTAACGAACATAAACATATGGTGTGAAAAGCAGGATGACTCACATGTTTTTCTTAAGGATCTTACATCTTATAGATGAGAGTAAGCAAAGGGTTTACACAGGATTTAACTAACTAGTGTTAGTTAGTTAATTTTACAATATTAAGGCCTTTTTGGGTGTATTCACTAGAAATTTACCAGTGTTAAAAATGTTTATCAAGCTAAGTTCCATATACTAATCGTTGTGGTTCTGGAGTGATCGTGATATACCAGCCAAGTTCCAAGTCCACTACATCACCGTAAAACACTTAAATAATTTTTTGTGGATTTTTATAACATTCAGAAACTGAATAGGTTACTTCACAAAGTTTTAACCGATACCAATGCTCCAGAAAAGGTAAACAAATCCATATGCTTTACGATCAAAATCCATGAAAAGTCTACACATGCAATTGCTTTGTCCTAACTCGAGAAAGACTAAAAGTAAAATTTCTATTGGTATAAATGATGGATACCTGAATTTCTAAAGATATAGGGGTAAACCTCACATTTTGGGGTGGAATTTTTAATGTGGTAAGGTTTTTGTGCTAGTCATATATTTCCTATCCATGAGACACTAATAATACTCAGTTTTCATTGGTATGTGCCATAAAAAATTAAATTTGGGTCAAAATTACCTTCTACGCTTCAGTTTCGGTATATTATCATCATTTTAAGGACAAGAAAAATGCAATTGATGGAAATAGTTCTATGGATTTTTTTTTCCCCTTACAAATATTTTGACATTGTTCCCAATGTTCTTAAAAGTACCCGAATAAATTAATAAAGATGTTGCTGAAAAGGATGGTGTATCACCATCTGTTACTGTTACTTGTGGTAATGCACATATAGAGAATATGGGACAGTCGTCTACTGGTCCATCACTACCTACGCAGGAAACTACTTTGGCTGGTAATACTCAATGGATGAGAATGATTGCTAATCACGTGTGTTGCTTCTGCTGCAATGGTAGGATGTATCACCATCTGTGGTTGTGGTTGATGAAGTTATGTGGCGAAGAAAAGATAGGGTCCTTTTGGTAGATATACGTGGTCATATCCCCTTTATTCGCAGCGACTTCTTCGGCTTGGTATTGCCCTTGGCCATGGTAGTCTATATGCTAATGTTAATGGTAAACCAATATGAAGAAGAAACTTATTATTGTAGCTTTTTTACACCGGGGTAATGGATTTGATGTGGGTATTGTCCGATGGAGTCTATTCGAGACTATAAGATGACTCAATTTGCTAATTACAACATTATGGCTTTTTTTTGATTAAGAGGGGTGGCAAAAAACCCTGCTTGGTTTGCTAACTATGTTTGAACACTTGGGGTATATATAGGCTTGTTTGTTATATGTTTTGCTTATCTATGGATTATTATTCTTTCAAATTAGGTCCATGGATGGTTAGATGCTTGCTTGAGAATGGTCCATGGTTTATCTGGATTATAGTTTATCATGAAGAATATGGCATCAAGTGAGAACTATTGAATGAAGATGTTAGTTACAATCCATTTTGGGTTTAAATCATGGTTTTGTAACTATTTCGGCCTTCTAGTGACAATGGCTTGCAGTGCCATTGCTACCTAAATTGGGTACTCTTCTAGATGCTTGAATAATATACTTCGGATATCTTGATGTTGATGTCGTGTAGGGTCAATTTATGTCCCTTACATGTTTTAAATTTATATTTAGCCGACTTATCCTAAAACAAACTTTAACGGGAGTGTACCCGATCGGGTGGAGTTTCATGGTAAGTAGGGTGTTGAACACTAAGAGCGAGGTCGTTAACCTTATATTCTATCAGTATTTTAATTACTCTAATTAAGTTAATTCTAATTACTGTTAAAACTAGATATCTTCGTTTTGTAACGGTTAATGGGGTTTTCAGCCGAAGAGAATGTCATGGTTTTTTGGTCAATAATGTAATTCTAAACACAATAAATTTGCAAGAAAACAAATAAGAAGATAAAGAGCGAGTTCAAGCCAACATGATAGAAACCGTATTAGCCATATTAAATCCGATTAAATGTTGGTTTGTTTATTTAGTGCAATGATTTCTTATCTCGAAGTGACATATCATCCTTAAGACTTAGGCGGGACATCATCCTAAGACCTAGGCACGTTTAATCCTGTCATAATTAATACATCCGTATAAAGCATCCTTTTAGATTTAATTATTATCTATATAGGGATTAAAGCATGGCGTTCTTGTAAAAACCTGCCCATAGGACGTGACTCACTTACTGTTTAATGGCACTTTATATATATCTGGTATTTCCACTATTTAATCTTTATCAATTTATCAAGAACATTCTGTTGAAACATTAACGGTAGGCACTAACAGTTCCAACTAAGATTCATATTTTAAAGACAAATACAAAACGTTATTTATGATCCTATTGGTCCTAGTAATATAAAACTCGATATGGGAGAGCTTTCCTCTAGTTTATTGCCTCACTTGTTTGGCGTTACTAGACCCAGTTGAATGATAGGTCGCATATTCCATACACGTAGACAAGTATCATGTGATAAACATAATTACTACTTTTCAAACGATAATTAGAATAATTTAAATCAAACAAAACATTTTTTTATATCTTCATTTAGTTGGCTAATACCCTGGGTATTAAGCCCATAAACCATTTGTATTTATACATGACGTGACATATAACTAAGGTAAACTAAACGTTTTACCAAACGATACCAAAAAATTAAATTATTCAAGAGTATAGAAATCTCACGGTTAATGTATTTATGGATCGTGATAGATGCTTGTATTTGGTGATCTTTTTTTCTTCAGAGATTTCATCTTTGTTATGGGTATGGTATGAAGAATGTGATTTTAACTTGAAAACTATTTTTGAGTCTTTCTATTTTAATCTCAGAAAATGGTGGGTTACGCCGGTTTTAGGCTAGGCCAATACGGCGTATTGAGGTGTTTCCCTTGGAGTTCGCCATAAAGGTTTATAAGCACCTCTGATTTATCTTCCCCAAAATATATTTATTCAACCTGATCATTGAATTGTTATCTAGCTGGATTCGACATATAGGTGGATCATTCCCAATCATACTTATTAAGCTAAGTGTATTAGGATGTTACTATCTATAGTATGTAACTATTATAGTATAGTAAGTATGTTCCGTTTAGTGATTTAAGTAAAATAAAACTTTTAACCATAGTTGTCTATTTTACATCCAGGGCGTTGCACGTCGAGCTGCGTTTTGAAAATCGGTTTAGGGCTCGTGTTCGCGCCCTGTTTTTGTAATGGTTTATATAAGGATTTTGAATAGGTTTCTATAACTACTAATAAAATATGAATTAAAACATGTAAAAACACGTAACATATAAAACAATATTAAAATTAAAAACACATAACGTTAAACGTAAACGGGAATTTAATGAAAACGCGACATTTAAGCAACTATGACAAAGTTTAATTACCTTCGATGCAAATTTATATATTTTTTAAATT
>BQNB010166543.1:0-2500 GCA_026074375.1 Tanacetum coccineum | reverse complement strand
TTTGCTTAAAAGCTTAAAAATCAGTTTTAAAAAAAGGTGTTTTCATTCTTAAAGGGGTGTTTGGCATAACACCAAAGTGGGTCATTTAGTGTTGTAAAAAACATTTGGTCTTTGCATTCTTTGGCAATTATTTTGTGTTATTTAATCGAATTTTCCATTTTGAGCTTTTATTGAAGCTCATTTTTGAGCCTGCACCTTGTCCCAATTTCTCTTTTCAAAAACCAAACAGCAAGTGCTGTTTGTGACAGCCACCTTTCCAGCACTTTTTCTTTGCTTATTTTAATTCCAAACTTCAATCTTTTTGCTTATTTTTGTAGCCAGTTGGTCAGTCTATAAGTCCCCTCAAGCCTTTAGCCATAGGTTCGTTCTATTTAGCTGTGCTCAAAATATAATGCTCCAAAAGTTGTCCCTTAACCTGTTGTGCATGCAGTTTGTGTTTAAGGGCTTATTGCTTTTTTTTTCAGCTTATCTGGTTCTTTTTCCTTGTTCCATTTTGATTGCATTAGCTTATTTAGCTTAGGTGTTTATCTGTTCTTGCTTATCTTTTGTCTTCTCTTGCTTAATTTACCCCTATAAGCCAGCAGTTTAGGATTTTTAGTGCTCTAGTTAAAAAAATGCATTTGCTGCCATTTTAAGTTGCTTTATTTTTTGCTATTATTTGATAAGTTCAAAAAATTGTTTGTAGTTTTAAAAAATGTTCATCTATATGTGCTTAATAAGTTTGTGAAAAAAAAGAAAAAAAAGTTACTGTAGCAGTGCAAAAGTGGGACCGAAACCCTGACCTCTCAGTTTTTTTAAATGCATGACGTGTTAACCTTTTGCTTCAATAGTCATTCCAGCCTATTAGTGATGGCACTTTAATTATATATGGTCTTGTTAGCCCAATAAGCCCATAAGCCTTTTTAGCTTATTTCGCTGCTTATTTGATAAGCTGGGACCACCAGCTTATTTTTCTTAGAACCAGCCCACCTTAATTTATTTTTCTGCATTTTTTGGATTTTTCCCATTTTGTTTACTAATCTCACATCACACGGATTGTGATGTACAAGGAAAGAAATCTAGCCGGTGAAATGATGACACGTTGCCCCTTACAAATGCTTCACATTTACGCAGAATTTTCAACTGTTGGATCATGCATATAGCAATGTGAATGAAATTTGAGAAGTATAAATGCCCCCGCCATGTGTCAGCTTATAACTCGTCCAAAACTTTAGTGCGCATGCACATGACCGTCTTGTGAATTATTTACTTCGCACGTGAAGTGACATCAGCAGCAAATTCATATCAGATTTTATAACATTTGATCATGGGATTTTAAATGGGCTTAAGTTCATTTGGGCTGGTCCGGCCTATAAAATGGGTTACGGGCTGGCCCATTAAAATCCGAGGGCACCACTGGACTCATTTTCTCGCACTCTTTCTTTTCTCGTGCTCGGTTTTGTCTTTATTTTGTCCTTTATTGCTTATCCGGTACCTGCACATACACGAACACAAAAACAAGCATATATTTTGCATTTTTCACACGTTTTTGGTTATTTTGGCTCGTTTAATTAGGTAAAAGGTATGTGTAATTACGCACATACCAAAATCCCTCATACTAAGCTATTGCCGTGTCCTCACGCAATATTATAAATAACACTTTTAAAAAATTAAGATTCTTAATCTCCCTTGATTAATTACCTCGAAAAGTAGCCAAGTATTCATCTTAAGGGATTAAAGAAACATTAGTTCTGAAAAGCCCCGTTTTCCCATTTTCAACATTTTTTTAATTATTTTTATGTTTTTTCATAACTTTAACACCTCATAACATTGTGCATTGATAATAACTAGGATCATGGAACAAGCAAAATAAATTCATCGTCCCCAACTTTCACTTCTCCATACTAAGCTTAAAAACAAGATCATTGTCAAATACAAGTCATGATACTAACACTACTCATAAATACTAATTGTGTATTACTTTTCCTCCCTTATTCCTAATTTTGTATCTCAAGATTTTATTTTTGTCATATACCCAAAGGCTCTTTAAGACTTATTTCGATATTTATTAAATCCGAAAATAAAGAGGAACGGTTAAAGATAAAAATTAGCTTCTACCCCTATCCTTGAAAACCGATGAGGTCCACATCGAGGTGACCGAAATTTGGCTTTTATTAGGCTGCTTAACTTTATTCATGTCATATACCCTAAGGCTCTTTAAGACATAAATCAAGTGAGATTTAATTTGCACCATATACCCTAAGGCTCTTTAAGGCATGAACAATTTAATCACTTACGCCATATACCCTTAGGCTCTTTAAGGCATAAGTAATCTCATAATTAACTCTACTTACACCATATACCCGAAGGCTCTTTAAGGTGTAAGTAAAACAATTATTCATATGATATATATAGTATGCCAAATTCCGAATCCTGATGTGTACCTATTTTATTAGCATCGTCTTCCAAGTTAGTGGAAAGTCACTAAAAATTAAGTTGAACCAGACAACTTTATTTATTA
>BQNB010166542.1:0-14102 GCA_026074375.1 Tanacetum coccineum | reverse complement strand
TTTTTGAAATAAAATGTTAAGTAATTTATTAAATATTTTTATTTAACAAAAAGTGATAATTAAATATAATTTAATTATTTTCTCGTTTCTAAATCTTGCGAGGGCATTTCAATCACTTTTTGACTGTTTTCGGGTCTCGGTCAAAACTAAAAAGCTGTCTGAAATATCGTTTTACATCAAATTGCTTTAGAGTCCGAATAATGAAAACGTGATTTAGCTGGTCGTTTTTGATAAGTCAGCTTAAAAATAAATAAATTTTATAAACGGCAAACATGTAATAATAATTATAATTTATTATTTAAATATGTTCCGAAATTTGACGGTTGTTACAGAAAAATAGGTTTAGAAATCATTTGAAACATTTTTAGAATTTTTAAGATTTGAGGAACCTTGTCTGCAGGGGCCGGTTCCATCTGCAGCAAAGCCGGTTCCATTGAGCCAATGGAACCGCCACTGCCGGTTCTACAGAAGGCACTTTTGCCGTTTGGGTAGTTAACTTTTGTGTCCAACACTTTAATTAGGTTATTTATACTTGTATTAAGGTCGCCCAATAGTTGGTTTTGACTTATATAGCTCTTAAGTCCTTTTAAAACTCATAGAACTATCCAATATGTTTTGAACGCATACTATGACTTTTTAAGCTAGTTGCAACATATGTCCTCCACTTCGCTTAGATTAAGAGTACTCCTTTTTGTGTGTCTATTTGCGAACATGTTTTGTTTGTGGTCTATCTATGTGTTTACTTGTTAAGTCTTTCGTGTAATAATACTTGAACACGTTTCATTCGTATCTGTTGGCTTAAATATTTGAACTATCATGTTGTGAAATGATATTCTTGCTTTTATCTTGTACTAACTCGTTTGTATTTGTGTAGATCAATAAAGATCAATATCTTTATCAAGTTAAATTGTACTCATCCGGACATTCATAATGCTTTAATCCATATTTCTCATTAGATGCTCATACATGCATAACCATATTCATTACTTTATGCATACATTGTTAGTTGCTTGCATTGTCATCACCACCTTCCGCATCATATTTAACTACTCACAAAGTCAACATGTCTATTACCTCAATTGCCTCATCAACCAACAAGGTAAGGTTTAGAGACGAACCTTCTTGCAACTATCAAGTAATAGGATTATACGTTTTAGCTTACTTTTCTAGGAGTTCCTTTTAGTGATTTATATTTCATTTTAGTTTTAGAAGAATCATATCATATCATATACACATCTCATTATATATGACTTCCTCGAAAGGCATATATATATTGCACTAACTTTTCTTTGTAGGTTCATACTCATATACACATCTTGATGTGTTTGGCATACTTTTCTCCGGATGAAGTTTGCAATTGTTAATTTTCTTTTGTGGGTTCAAACATATACACTTTGTGGTATATGGCTTACTCATCCAAGGATGAAGTTTGCATCATTCATTTTTATTTTTGTAGGTTCATTTTAACACCCTCGAGCAAGGGGGAGCATTCGTCAAGAAATCATATTGGGTCGTCTATACACTTGTTGTATATGACATATTCGTCTACGGAAAAAGCTATTATTGCACTAATCATTTGTTTTGTAGGATCATACTTGACGCTCTCGAACAAGGCGGAGCTTTCATCGAGCTTTTATAGCATGCATCTTATATACACTTTGTTGTATATATTTTACTTATCCAAGGACGAATATAGTTTTGTACTAATTTTTATTTGTAGCTTTTTAATCATATCTTGACGCCTCAAAAAATGGGGAGCACTCGTCAAGGGGGAGCATGCACACATTCATCATCATTTTTACTATGCGACAATCCTTTGCGATTCGACCAAAAGGAAGATGTCATTTTCTTCATCATATAGTTTTCAGATTTTTTATATATATGTTGCACGAAACTAACCATTTTGTAGGTTAAGCTTTTAATTATGTTCCATGGATCCGCTATCGACCAAGGACAATTACCTAGAGGATGCAACAACATAAGGGGTTAGAGTAAACCATTTAACTTCAATAGGGATGATGCAAGCTCGCCTTTTCGGGGAGAAATGAAGTTAAACTCCAAGGACACACCCTTTTTGTTTCGACAAAAGGGGGAGAAGAGTGTAAACGGAGAAGGTAATGTAAAGGTATTACGAGGATACAAGTAACTTTTACATTTACTATATATTACGTTTACATATTTTGTCATCATCAAAAAGGGGGAGTTTGTTAGTGCGAATATTACGGTATTTAATCTACACATTCTCGTTTATTTTGATAATCACAAAATTGTGACTTGTAATACATATCGTTAAATGTACAAGTTAATCGTAATCATATTTCATCTCAACATACATCAACATCTATCGACGTCTCGTATCCTCGTATGTTACAACACAGGTTCGTACATGTTTGTTATGTTGCATTATGATCAAAACCTTATTTCACATTTTGCATTTTATACAAACGCATCACTTTTATATTTACACTAAAGTTTACGCCTAAATATATTTTACAAGTAAACTTTATTTTGACAAGCATTCAACTAAACCTTTTATCTTTACAAAGTTTATTTTCCTTTAAATAAAAAGTAATTTACATCAAGTCTTACATCATCTATATCTTGAAAAATCTCTTAAAGATTACAAAAGATTTTTCTTGATTCGGATGAACAGTAGCTGGTTCCATAGGAGCGTCGCCGGTTCCATTGGATTTATAAGCCGGTTCCATTGCTACAGTGTCGCCGGTTCTGTTCAGCTTTTCCTATAAATAAAGGATCATTTTCAATCCGTTTTCACCACTTTTAACACACTTTTTCCACCATTTTTAATACACTTAGATCTGTAGATAATGCTTACATAAATCACGATGATCATAATGCATCTAACTCTCATTTTGTTGTAAGCATACACCCGAAATGATCCTCCAAGCATACACCCGAAATGATGATCTACCAAAGCGAGAGTTCTTGCCATTTCCATCCACCATAAAGCACATACATATGAAGATCTACATGATTGGAGATCTAATCATCATTATCCTTTTGAAGGCTTCTTAACAATGGAAGTTCATATTCGATTAGGCATTCAAATCCATTAGACACATTTGTCTTAGATCATCATTGTATACACATTCGCATTATCTCTTTGTATCATTTGATTTAGACTAGATGGTTTATGTGTTTGTGCCATATAACACAAGGCTTGTTATGTTGGGCCATAAATCATAATGGGGTTTTGGGTTGGTTCTACCCTTTGTGTAAGAACCCAATATTTAGATTTGTACCAGATAAAGTGTAAGCGACGATGGGTTGGTTCTTTCAGTGTTTAGGACTCGGTATTTAGCTTAGTACCGGATAAAGTGTAAGCGACATTGTGTAAGTTTTATCTTCCTCCGCTGAAAAGTGATCATGTTGGTACTAGTGAAGTAACCACGAGTTGGGTACTCAAGGAGTGGAGTAGGGCGGAGAGGAGCTCCGTGACCGAACCACTATAAATCATCGTGTTCGGTTTGCTTCAACATTTAACATATCATTATTTCTTTACGATTGGTCTCCATTATACATATAGTCGTAGACTATAATCAATACTTTTCATATTACGTCGTGTTTGTTCGGTCATTTGATACAAAAGTTTTTAAATTTTAATCGAAAACGTATTCACCCCCCTCTACGTTTTTCACAATTGGTATCAGAGCCACGTGGCTCTAGTTTTCAAAACAAATGGTTTTCAAAACCGAGTACGATTCATGTATCAAATTATCCGAAAAGCAGGACTTAATATGAAAAGTATATCGTTCTTAGAATTCTTGATTGTTGAATATATTTGTTATACAAGCTTGAATAATGACTAAAATTTGCTATATAAGTCTACCTTAAAGCCGCCCAAGTGTTAAACCTTTTTGTCTGGTCAAAATATACGTTTTTAGAAAAATCGATCAGACCAGCGATTCTGTTCGTTAACAAAGCCGGTTCCATTTGGCAAAGGAACCGGCGGACCCGGTTCTACAAAAGGTTTTGCAAATTTTTTGTCAACTTCAAAAGGTCATAAAATACAAACCGTAAGTCCGTACAAGTCGTGCCACCTATCGTTTCGAAGAGAATTGAGTCTAGTTTCTAATAGAATGGGTTAGAGGTACTGATTATAAGTTTAAGTAAATCAAATTTTCAAAATACTACAAAGTGTCCAATATTTCAAGTTTCGTATCAACATGAAAACTCAAATTTTTTAGTCGGGCAATTTTGGTTGGTATCCTTTGAACTTTTATGCATCATTTCTTGAAATAAAAATAGTTTGGCCATTAATCAAGCTTGTTATACATCTTTATATTCAACGCAAGGCGAAAAGAATTTTTTTTCGTACAATAAATGACTAGTTGCCTTAATTTGTATTGTTTATTTGTTTTTATTGTATGCTCATCTCAAATTGAAATTGAACTTGTTTATTTGTAGATCATATGTGTCAATCTTGTCATTCCTTCACTTGTTTGACTGATTTAAGAAATTTACTTGTCAATATGGTTTCAAAAGGAGTGTTTGGGATAACTTCTAGTTTTGTTGAAAATGTTCTTTCGTAAATACATGGGTAAGTCATATATGTATAAATGATGTTTAAATGTGTAATATGGTATATGATTTACTTGTTTCACCTTAATTGATATTATATACTCTTTGCATCTCATATGTGAGCTTGTTGTTTCCATGTATCATGAGTGTTTGGGATAACATGTTACTTATGTGTTAGCTTTCCGATTTTATGAATATGCATACTAAATCTTATGCTAGGTTGCGTGTACTTCATGTAGGCATATTTATCATTCCATGCTTATGCTATATCAACTCTCAAAGATTAAGATCTAAGTAAGATAGTTAAATGTTTTATATAATATTGGTATAAGACATATGCACATTGAAGTGGGATTGGCAACTTGAATGTTTCATCCTAATTACTCAAGTAAGGATGAAATGTAATGATGTCTTGTTGTAGCTTTAAAAGTATTTTTCAAAGCGGGTCAAAGTGATAAATTATTGTTTTAGTTAAAACTGGTCAAAATTAGTGTTTGGCAAAACCTATAAAAAAGGTTATGCGGTTCATTTAGACCAAGTGTGCATTTGATATTGAAGTATATATTTTATGAACAAATTATGGAAGTTATGATGTTATAAAGTCGAGTTTCGATCATCTTAGCCATATATAAAATCAGTGCAACAAGTTTTGTAGAAAATGAGTCATTTTGGAAATTTCATAAAAAATCAACCATAAGGAGTTAGAACTTGTGTCACCCGTCATTTTAAAGGCAATTGAGTCTAGATAGTCTCAAATGTTAATTTGTGGTTTCTAAAATAATAACAAATGGTCAATTTTTGGTCATGGCGTTTCCGCCAAAAGTTTTAAATATTTTTGGTTTTATTAAAAAAAGGGCCATTTCAAAAATACTTTGATAAAATTATCTACACATTGGGACATTGTCATTTCATCTTGTCAAACCTTCATAACCACTAGTTTACCAACTTGTTCTCCATCTCCTAAACACTACTAATGTTACATTTTCCATACTAGTGGTAAATATGATCTTTTCTTTGTTAGTCTTTCATGACTTCTTGCATTGCATATACATGTGTTGGTTATATGTTCTTGTTTGATTATTGTTCTTGTCATTATTTTGGTGTTTGATGACTATATGATTCATTCACAAATGCATAATCCTTAGGAAAGGTTTTTGTTTTGTTCTTTTTTTGCTTTCATGCTTATGTTCGTGATACTAAATGTTAAGGTTTAAACATGCTTTGCATAATTCATACATAATTTTGTATCTTATGATGTCTCGTATGATCTCATAGTTTGTCTTTTTGATACTTAATGATATGGATGTGGATATGTCTATGATTAATAGTTCTTGTTCCTTGCTGACATTCCTTAAATCTATCCGTATGATGGTCTAATTTATACATGCTTAAAGATGGTTTGTATCATCTTTGCAACTTGTTCCTTATATGACATTGCTACATGATTTATTTGCTCTTTTGCTCTTATGTTATGTCAAAGTATTTTTAGTATACTTGTAGAAGTCTAGAATCTTCCTTTTGAAGCCATATTATTTTAATTAAGAGCCAAAATCGACAAACAAGCGAATGAACAATATAACAAGATTGATACTTGTGATTTAGAAATAAACAAACTCAAATTCAATAAGAGATCTCGTATCTATTTTTTCCTTTGGCACATACCTTTCGCGTCAGTCTTCTATCTAAATCATCTATGTCATTAATCTTGTGTTTAGTTGAACTATTTGAAACATGTTCATGTATGAATGTTCGTATTTCTTATATCATTTATGTTTAAATTCTTGATGCTTGTTTGTAATATAAATCATTTATGCTTTCGGTTGGTTTTTTATGCAATTCATGCTTTTTGTCTTTCATTCCCCTCTAAAATTAGGAGCGTTTTGTATAATAGAAAATTATAGGATCTAAGCGTTAAATCTTTTCCATGAGCCTTTTGCATTATCAAGAAACTTCATTTAATCATTATCGCAAGCAAAAAATAGGTTTATAAATCATTTGGAACATTATCATTTGGAACATTTTTAGAACTTTTAAGATTTGAGGAACCTTGTCTGCAGGGGCCGATTCCATCTGCAGCAAAGCCGGTTCCATTAAGCCAATGAAACCGCCACTGCCGGTTCTACAGAAGGCACTTTTGCCGTTTGGGGTAGTTAACTTTTATGTCCAACACTTTAATTAGATTATTTATACTTGTATTAAGGTTGCCCAATAGTTGGTTTTGACTTATATAGCTCTTAAGTCCTTCTAAAACTCATAGAACTATCCAATATGTTTCGAACGCATACTATGACTTTTTAAGCTAGTTGCAACATATGTCCTCCTCTTCACTTAGATTAAGAGTACTCCTTTTTGTGTGTCTATTTGCGAACATGTTTTGTTTGTGGTCTATCTATGTGTTTACTTGTTAAGTCTTTCATGTAATAATACTTGAACACGTTTCATTCGTATATGTTGGCTTAAATATTTGAACTATCATGTTGTGAAATGATATTCTTGCTTTTATCTTGTACTAACTCGTTTGGATTTATATAGATCAATAAAGATCGATATCTTTATCAAGTTAAATTGTGCTCATCATTCATAATGCTTTAATCCATATTTCTCATTACATGCTCATACATGCATAACCATATTCATTACTTTATGCATTCATTGTTAGTTGCTTGCATTGTCATCACCACCTTTCGCATCATATTTAACCACTCACAAAGTCAACGTGTCTATCACCTCAATTGCCTCATCAACCAACAAGGTAAGGTTTAGAGACGAACCTTCTTGCAACTATCAAACTTAGGTATTCCCCCGAGTCATTTTAACAAGATGAATCACCATGAAACTTCTCATCACCATAACCACAACCTACTCACTACCACTACTACCCGTAGATGTTGAATCACCTTCCATAATACATATGGATCGACAAGTCATCTACATATCTCGATAATCATAAGCACATTTTCCTATGTTGTTAAAAGCCAAGTAAATTTCGTAATGAAATGCGTCTCATTCTCAACTCGTCCTTACAATTTTTGACAACCTCACCACCAAAGCCAACCATGATGATGCAAGTAATAGGATTATACGTTTTAGCTTACTTTTCTAGGAGTTCCTTTTAATGATTCATATTTCATTTTAGTTTTAAAAGAATCATATCATATCATATACACATCTCATTATATACGACTTCCTCGAAAGGCATATATATATTGCACTAACTTTTCTTTGTAGGTTCATACTCATATACACATCTTGATGTGTGTGACTTACTTTTCTCTGGACGAAGTTTGCAATTGTTAATTTTCTTTTGTGGGTTCAAACATATACACTTTGTGGTATATGGCTTACTCATCCAAGGATGAAGTTTTCATCATTCATATTTATTTTTGTAGGTTCATTTTAACACCCTCAAGCAAGGGGGAAGCATTCGTTAAGAAATCATATTGGGTCGTCTATACACTTGTTGTATATGACATATTTGTCAAGAAATCATATTGCACTAATCGTTTGTTTTGTAGGATCATACTTGACGCCCTTGAACAAGGGGGATCTTCCATTGAGCTTTCATAGCATGCATCTTATATATACTTTGTTGTATATATTTTACTTATCCAAGGACGAATATAGTTTTATACTAATTTTTATTTGTAGCTTTTAATCATATCATGACGCCTCGAACAATGGGGAGCACTCGTCAAGGGGGAGCATGCACGCATTCATCATCATTTTTACTATGCGACAATCCTTTGCATTTTGACCAAAAGGAAGATGTCATTTTCTTCATCATATAGTTTTCATGTTTTTTTAATATATGTTACACGAAACTAAGCATTTTATAGGTTAAGCTTTCAATTTTGTTCCATGGATCCGCTATAGACCAAGGACAATTACCTAGAGGATGCAACAACATAAGATGTTAGAGTAAACTATTTAACTTTACTAAGGATGATGCAAGCTCGCCTTTTCAGGGAGAAATGAAGTTAAACTCCAAGGACACACCCTTTTTGTTTCGACAAAAGGGGGAGAAGAGTGTAAATGGAGAAGGTAATGTACAAGGTATTACGAGGATACAAGTAACTTTTACATTTACTATATATTACATTTACATATTTTGTCATCATCAAAAAGGGGGAGATTGTTAGTGCAAATATTACGGTATTTAATCTACACATTCTCGTTTGTTTTGATAATGACAAAATTATGACTTGTAATACCTATTGTTAAATGTACAAGTTACTCGTAATCATATTTTGTCTCAACATATATCAACATCTATCGACGTCTCGTATCCTCGTATGTTACAAGACAGTTCTACATGTTTTGTTATCGTTGCATTATGATCAAATCATTCATTTCACGATTTTGCATGGTACAAAAGCATCACTATTTATATTTACACTAAAGTTTACGCCTAAATATATTTTACAAGTAAACTTTATTTTGACAAGCATTCAACTAAACCTTTTATCTTTACAAAGTTTATTTTCTTTTAAATAAAAAGTAATTTACATCAGGCCTTACATATATATATCTTGACAAAATCTCTCAATGATTACGTAAGGATTTTTTTGATTCAGCCATGTTAAAGTAGCCGATTCCATTAAGAGCGTCGTCCAGGTTCCTATTGGATGTAAAAGATATAGTTCCATTGCTATAGTGTCGGCGGTTTCTCGTTTAGGCTTTTCTATAATAATGGCACCCTTTTTAATCGTGTTTCAATTCTTTTAACATACTTTTTCCACCATTTTTAACACACTTAGATCTATAGATAATGCTTACATAAATCATCATGATCATAATACATCTAACTCTCATCTTGTTGTAAGCATACACCCGAAATGATCCTCCATGCATACACCCGAAATGATGATCTACCAAAGCAAGAGTTCTTGCCATTTCCATCCACCACAAAGCACATACATATGAAGATCTACAAGATTGGAGATCTATTCATCATCATCCTTTTGAAGGCTTCTTAATAATGGAAGTTCATTTAGATTAGGCATTCAAATCCATTAGACACATTTGTCTTAGATCATCATTGTATACACATTTGCATCATCTCTTTGTATCATTTGATTTAGACTAGATGGTTTATGTGTTTGTGCCCTAAAACACAAGGTTTGTTATGTTGAGCCATAAAACATAATGGGGTTTTGGGTTGGTTCTATCCTTTTTTTAAGAACCTAGTATTTAGCTTTGTACCGGATAAAGTGTAAGCGTCGATGGGTTGGTTCTCCTGGTGGTTAGGACTCGATATTTAGCTTAGTACCGGATAAAGTGTAAGCGACGTTGTGAAATGTTTTCTCTGCCGAAAAAGGAGCATGTTGATCTAGTGAAGTAACTCTCGAGTTGGATACTCGGGGAGTGGAGTAGGGTGGAGAGGAGCTCCGTGACCAAACCACTATAAATCATCGTGTTCGGGTTGCTTTCTCTTTACATATCGTTATTTCTTTACGTTTTAATTATGCTTATGTTGTGGTTTGATGCTTATGCTACTTGCTTATTGATTGGTCTCCATTATACATATAGTCGTAGACTATATTCGATAATTTTCATAATAAGTAATGATTGTTCGGATATTTAATGCGCAAGTTTTAAATTTTAATCAAAAACGTATTCACCCCCCCCCTCTTCGTTTTCCATAAGGATGTCAATTTTGGCTTATTCGTCGATGGCTTCTTTTTTTAACCACAGTCTTTGTGGAAAGAGTTTCTTTGTAAGCAGTTGTTCTCTCTGGTGGCGCTTTCATTTTCTGTTGGAGTCGCGAAAAGTAAAGTCGGTTTATATATAAAGAACATTCAATTTTTTAACTAAATTGCAAAAAAATATACAAATTATTTTAATTTAACACAAATGCTAACTGATTTGGGTGCATGAGAAAACGAATGACATCCTGCATTTAATATAGATAAATACTCTTTTTCGTTATGATATATTTTCCTACTTTTTAATTTGATGTCAACAAAAAAATTTCGGCCTTTCTGACTCCATGCTTACACCATACTTTACCGAAAACATTTACCAGGTCTTTATAAAAGCTTTAATTATTTGCTAAGTTGTTTAAAACATGTGAAAATGTCGAAATGTTATCAAATAAGCCAATAAGCCGGCCAAATAAGCCCAGAAGCCAGTCAAATAAGCTAATCTAAACACTCCTATTAAAACATATGGCAGACTAGCAATTTAAAGTGGTTGAAAGAAACTGTTTATTCGCTTATTTTTAGAGTAAATGACTATGTAGGGGGTGTTTGGCATAGCCTGATATGGCAAACCAATTTACAATACATAAAGGTCTTGAGATGACAATTATTCAAATAAAAAACAATGAGAAGGGTCAAGCCAAAATTTACCAGTTCAGCAGCCTGAAGCATGTCATTGTGATGACCCTTTGAGCTAAGGTCTCGATAAATCACATTCGTTTCCTTGAAAGTGTCAGCTTCTACTACAACTACGTTTGGTGCTGCCTCCGCCCAAAATCCCCTGCCAAATATTCAGTTCCATCACATTTAATCATAATTGAGTCCATCGGTATCACATTGTTTTGATAGATATAAGAAAAATATGTGACTTGTGTAGTAAACACACCGTTCATGCCATCAAAGTTTTGTCATCGAGGACACCTTTTTAAGTAGACATACAAAAATTCTGTTAATAAACCTACAACGACTCTTGTCATTATAATTCTTTCAATAGTTTTTATTTTGAAATGCCAATGCATTAAAATTTATTCTAACCAAATAAATACTCCATCTGATCAAGTGTTAGATAAGTAAATAATGCATGAATACAACAAATATGTATTTTAAAACTTATAAAAATGAGAAGAGCAGCCTTTACATACTCTTTAAGGACCTCTTTCAAAACGGTGGTTTTCCCAACACCCATTCCACCACCCATGAAGAGGAGCATGGGGATTCTATCGCTATAAGCCACGACTGCCATCACCTCTGTGAAGGTGTCTTTACTATTACCTTTTCTTGGGGTCTTAGCTTCTATCACTTTCATTTCCTCAACCATTGTGACAAACGCCCTTGTTACTTTAAAGTTATTTGTCACTTTATCGAAAAGTTGCTTTCTACATGTAACATAACATACCCAATTAGTAAAAAACATAATTAAAAGACAACTCCTTTTCTCATGTATACAAAGTTATGATCCATGTTTAAAAACTGAACAAAAAGTACCGGGCAAGACCATGGTGACTTACTTTCAAAGCACATTATTTTTGTTAGTCAAATAATTAAGGAGTGTTTTTCTAAAATAACAAAAATACAAGAATCAGGTCAGTTGTGAAAAAAGTATTGCACAAAATTTTAGCATGTGACTTGTGCCTAACTTTGATAGTGTATATACGATCAAAGAAACATACCGATTCGTTAACGTGAACAATTATCATATATTAACGTTTGATCTTTTTTGCAGGACAACCCTCTAGCAAGTCGAAAGTTTCGGATAATAAGCCGGATCTATTACCAACAGCTTCACATCTCTACCTAGTACCTTAAATAACAATAGTAGACTCAATTATAAATATTTTGATATTATGACACAAAAAGGGATGTTTAGATTACTTTTTAGAAACTGATAAAAGTGCTCAAAACTTTATGTTTACCTTCAATCCGAGTGCTCCTGGATTCCGTATTATGAGCCGCCGTTCCATCAAATGGTTAACGACGGTCTACAACACAGCATTGTTCTTAGCTTTTGTCTGTATCGCTGATAACCACATTTGAGGTTTCACTGATATTTTAAGAGTAACTTAGCTTTTATCTTTTCGAAGGGCTCGCCGGATACATATTCGTGAAGCAATTCCCTTTTCACTGGATTTCCCTTAGTATAAACAACTCTGGACCGTAAATCTTAATTTTAATAAAAAATGACAACATCAATTTCGACAACATTGTCAAAGGCTCAGATTTATACATAATTAAAAAAGCGAATTAATCCGACATGGCTGTAAAGTTAGTAACTTGCCCCGCCAAGATGCGGATAATCGCGATTTTGTATGTTTCTCAGAATTAATCATCATAGCCTCGTTTAAATGGCAAGATGGTCTTTCTTTTTTGCAAATAATGTAGGTTAGAATATCTACCACATTCCACACCAAATGTAGAATTATAATGCTTGCCTGTTTAAATTTTAACCAACCTTCGATGTTTGACCCATTATATAATACAACATATAACCCAAAATGACCCATTATTATAACTTTTATATAAAAGGCATCACCTGGATAAAAATATTTAATGCAAAACCGGGTCAACCCGCCAGAACCCGCCTGAAAACCCGTCTAAAAAGGACCCCGTCTGAAAACCCGCCAGGAAAAGAAACCCGATATTACACACCTATATGCTTTAGTGGGGGTACGCATCCCTCCAAAAGATATACCACCTCTTTCTCTCTCATTTGGTTAATATGAAATCATAGAGTTTTCTATCTCAAGTTTAAACATCAAAAACTAAATGATTACAAAAGGCAATGCAAACAGCAAGCATAATTCGCCTTGAAAGAGGCATGACACACCCATCGCCATTGTCACTCACCATGGGTAGCGGCAACAAAGGATGGGTGGCATCGAAGAAGCATAAGCATAAAGCATACACAACTATGGACCGTAACCATGGCTGCAACCACAATACGTGTCAGGTTGCCTCGCCAAGGTACGGGTGTTAATGAACCACGCTCACAAAATGACAGCGTATACACAATTCATACAGACAATAGTCAAAAAAGAGGATTAATCCGTTGTGGCTGCAAAGATAGTAAGTTACCGTGCTAAGATGCGGATAATCTCAAATTTATACATTCGCCTGCTTAACGACACCGTTTATAGGTGCTTATAAAATAAGCTTATACACAGCTAAACTTGTTGCTAATGTGCCCCGGGTTAATGTACTATCTAGTTTAGAATTACGAGTGCACATACCCTGTTAGTGCAAATATTACAATATTTAATCTACACATTCTCTTTTGTTTTGATAATGACAAACATGTAACTTGTAATACATAACGTAAAATGTACAAGTTACTCATCATGATATTTTGTCTCAACATACATCAACAACTCTCAACGTCTTGAATCCTCGTATGTTACAACACAGGTTCGTACATGTTTGTTATGTTGCATTATGATCAAACCTCATTTCATATTTGCATCTACAAGTATTTTATTTAAACAAGTAAACTTTATTTTTACAAGAACTCAACTAGACATTTTACTTTACAAAAGTTTACTTACACTTTAAATATACAAGTTATTTTGTTTACTTTAGGAAAATAGAATAGAAAATGATTTTTTACATCATGCATTACATCATCTAAATCTGAAAAAATCTCTCCAAGATTACATAAGATCTTTCAAGATTTTGCAAATCAAAATTTAGATTTTGTTACTGTAGGCTGGTGCCCTTGCCTTTGGCTTCCGGTGCCCTTCTTCAATAGCACCGGTGGAACCGAGCTACAGTGGATTTTTTGCCTATAAATACCAGGTTATTTCTCACCATTTGTGTACACCTTTTCACACACTTTTCTCCCTGCATTTTTCCTTCTCTTAGATCAGT
>BQNB010166540.1:0-14102 GCA_026074375.1 Tanacetum coccineum | reverse complement strand
TATTCATGGAGAAGATTATGAAGCTTATGTTCAAGAGTTGGGCTCTTGGAGTATTAATCTTGATGATACGTCATCTCAACAACAATCTGAAACAAACTCCAAGATGGATATTAAATTTGATAATGACAAGGATGCAAATTCAGTATTAGAAAGCGATGATGAAAATGACATACAAGAGGCTTTAAATGTTTCTCGGGAAGCTAACGAAGTGAGGAAAGCTTGTAACACCCTAAAATCAGGTAGCGGAATGGTAACATTGGGGTGCTACGTCAAAGTACAACAATTAAGATATAGGAAACGACCATAAATGAACGTTTAAGACAAGATTTCATTCGATGTCATAGCAAAATATCAGAGTTTATACATTAGGTCCCATATGTTTTAAAAGAGTAATAAATATTTCAAGTACATATTTAATTAAACAAAAGCTTCATAATACCCAAAAGATGACTTAAGTTTTTAAAGATAATAAAAAGTTGCATAGACTTTAGATAAAACACAGAATCCGTCTTTATTGATATCCACCACGGCTCCCGTCCAATCTTCATACCCAAGGACCTGAAATTACATGCTAAAAGTCAACACAAAGGTTGAGTGAAATCATAGGTTTATCAGTAAAAAGGGTGGACCACAAGATCGAAGTAATAGTAGACTCTGAAACACATTCAGTAGTCCAAAACCGTTTATTATTGCACTAAGCTCATGACCAATTGACCGAAAGCCTTAACTAATTTGTGCCCTAATCAAATATAGATTGCTTGCCATCAACCTAACACACTCTCCAATGTTTAAAATGCACCTTGATCAAACTAGTGACCCAAGGAAAGGTGGGGATTGTCAGTCCCGATAGATCTATCCACAACACTCGCGCTCACTACAATAGCAATTAACGGTTCATGAAAGTAAGGACATCACTGGCAATAAGGTAACTAGGCATTAAATCATCAGCAGTAATCTGGATAGAATACACTTTGAAAAACACTTGTGTCCAATAGTAAAACAAACAATGTATTCAAACCCGTAGATTTTGTAAATACAATGTAGAAAAGAAGGGGCTATGAACTCACCCCAAGGAATGAAAATCAACAAGTATTCCGATCGAAAAATGTTTCACGAAGGAATCCGAAGGCAACCTAATCTATATGGTCGTAAAGGTACTAAATCACTTTGATTATTTTAGGTCGTAACTCATCATACTATCGATTGGCCTATCATAATTAAGCGGTTCATGTAGTGAACTTATGAGGAGCTAGGACACTTTCAATCGTAAATCCAACAAACGTCGTCGATTACCCCCTCCGAAGACGCCTCATTATGAAACTCACTCCCTAGTAATATAGCACTGTTGATTAATACCACATATAGGTCTATATAGTTTCCAATCCCATCTAAATGTTTAGGAAAAATTGTTTTAATAAGTAAAAACCGTTTATTAATTGGCCCTTGCCTTTAGTAAAAACGACATAACTTTCCGCGTTTTAAGCCGATTTTTCGTTTCTTGTGCCCAACGCTTTCGTAGATTAAGACTAGTTATCAATATTGACATTTCAAATGTTTGAACTTACTGGTGAACAGTAATTTTACTGTAGACCCAAGGTTTATTTTTATCGTTTTAGTTGTCGAAAAACTCGTAAATGTCGTATCTTATCGTTATAATCGATTTTTTCGAGTTTCTTATATATATTGGACTCGTCAGGAGGCTTATTATTTTTATAAAAAGGTATGCCTACCAGGTATGATGTCGAATTTAAAACACCATTTATTATCCAAGTGTAATCTTCATTAAAAAAGTCTTGTTTTAATATACTTTTAAAACTAGTATTTAGTATAAAATCCCCTCTAACTATTTGACATTATGTGATACTTATACTAATGTCCATTAGGTCCCATATTTTCATTGTCCCAAGTTTTAACAATTCATTTTATACTACTTTAACTTGTAACATGTTAATATACTTTATAAACCCTAATTTATACATAAACATGTTTATACTTAAACCACAGTGTTAACATACTTATTATCATCAATTATTCATTATATATATAATTAACAGACATAAGAAAAAGTGTATAAATTCATAAACATAAAGTAAAAACTCATTATTACCTAATTTAAAGGTCTAAAATGGTGATTTAGCTAAAAAGAACAGTAAAACACATGAATCATAAATGAAAAGTATAGAAGGTATTTATAAGACCTTAGGAAAGGATGAATGTGATGAGAAATAGGTGCTAACCCGAGTTTAGACCAAAACCAAAGCCTTGCAAGATCATAACCCTAGATTAGGCCTTAAAAACCCTAATCTTTGCTTCTAGCTGCAATCACTTGCAAATGATGAACAATGCTTACAAACACCTTAGTGTGCTTAGGATTGATGTGTAAAGCTTTTATAGGTTGTAGAAAAATATAGTAAGGTATTCTTATGACGTGTGTATTAGCCATGGTTTTGCTAAGAGAAAAGAGACAGAATAAGGATTTTTCTTCATTTTAGGAGTTGTATGTTATCACCTCATGTATGCATGATATATATAGGAAAATGTGGTGAAGTATTAGCCAACTTTGACCAAGAAAATCAAGGGGGGAGGGTAGTAGGCGTTGGATTTCAAAGGGAACAAAAGGAGGGTCTTAAGGAAGACTAGGACTTCCTTAATGACTCTTGTTCCCGAAATTGTCCCTCCTAATTAGGAATCATCCTCATTTTTTTTGATTTAAGGACTTGGTTTCACTAGCTTATTTCTTTCTAGGTATTAGATGTTTACTTGAAATGGTTGGTAAAAAGAAAATGAAAGTATGAATGTATAACTTTGTATTAACTGAATGTAGAATTTTGTTAAGTCTTTGTGTCTTAGTACATATACATGGGACGTGTATATATATGTACATATGGGTAAAGTCTTATAAACTTTGATCATTGTATGTAAACATAGGTATTTGTTGAATGTATTAATTCGAGGATGCCTACTAATGGTGTCCAAGATCTCTTTTTACACATGAATTGATCGACAACGTTTTTTCTTATGCAGGCAAGCTTCTGACTTGGCACTTTATTAATGGATAGAAGTGGAGATATATATCGAATGAAGGGGCTTTTATCTATCGACAGAACAGACGAGAGATTTGTCTTCCAAGTGATTATTTTTTGTAGCATCTAAACATAAAAACTGTTGCAGAATGCAAGCGAACGCTACAAGTTGGTCGACTTCTGCTTAAAATAAGTTGATAAGTAGAATAATAAGTAATCTGAAACACACGCGGTAAATAGTTGCTCTGCATCTTATTATAAATAATTGTTTACATATGTTCACGGTTTGGAGGCACGGGTTTCATACATAGAAGTAGCCACCTATTACTATTATGCAAATAGCTCTTGGTTCTACATTTAAGCTTTTAAATGTAGATCAAAAAATGGCATCACATTAGGTGAATGTCCATATCATATGAGTTTCTATACCGCTTAGGAACACATATTAAGGAAGTCGATAGTACCTTTAAAGAAATTATAGATAAATTAAAAAAAATGAAGTGAGCTGAACCTTTCAGACCCAAACATGTTACATGTATTTTATTCTGATATTTCTTTTTTGAACAAGAAACGCTATAAAGAATTTGATTGTGAATGTTGACACCATGAATTTTATACTACTTAGAATTTACAAAATGATGTTGCATTTTTTCCATAAGGTCATGCCAAAGTTCTTAAATCAGTCAAGGAAATAACTATTCTTAAATCACAGAAACGAGGATGATTTGTTTTTTCAAGATGCAAGGCATATAGCTAAGAAAGCAGTTGATGTAACTTACATGGATGAGAGGGTGTCTACGCGGCTAATGCAGTAAGAGTGGTTGCTCTCGCTGGAGGTGCAGGGAGCTGACCACATTCAAGCCAGTATATCGAAACATACTACTTGAGGCTACCAAATGTAATTCTTCTTTCTTCTTCAGTCTAGAAATAAGTATATGTTTAGACGTGACATGCCACAACTATTAGTATTAGGTTTATGCATTGGAAGGGCTCATTACAACATATAATACTATCATGAGTCCTATTTATGAAATAGTTACTTTGTCAGCACATTCTATAGCAATGCATGTTCCGAATGTAAGAAACTTTCTTCTTGATCACTTCTGCAGCTGTAGCATCTTTAACTAGCTAATCAGTGTGGTGCTTTTTACCGCTAACGCCAAGAATATTATCTTGGGGATGTTTGGGTTTGCATTTTGGATTTCATTTTGACGGGTTGAAGTGTCTAATTTTTAAATGATCACTTTAGGCAGTTGAATGTTTTTATCATACACTTTGGGCTAATTCTGCCCACTTGCTCTGTTAGCGATAAAAGTTAGCGAAAAGAATCCATTCATAATTAAACGAGTTCGCATCCCCACCTTTAGAATATATAGGATCTGGATACACATGATTTTCTATGATTTGTATGCCGTTTTATATCAAATCTACTTATATATACTAATTTTACTTTTCAGTTTATGAGAAAACAATATTTGTGTGTGACTAATTAGAGTTATAATGCTTTGCAGATCGGCAACATGTTTAAAGAGTGTATTTGATCAACTTGCACTTGACCTGATTAACAATTAGGTAGAAGGCATGAGTAAGGCGACCAGACTCGAGATCGGGTGCAAGTAGTCACTCCCACATATCACAAAATCAACCAAAAGTGAGCGATGAAAGAACAAAGCGATGAAAGAAGAACGATCAATCAAGGAATTACAAGAGCTACACCAAATTTATCCAATAGAGGACATCACACACAAAAAATCTGTTGTCATGAGCGTTGTCTAATTAAGGCCGCATCACTATACAACCGAAGGAGACTTACTATACATTAGTTCCTTTTTTGTAAGGTATGTCCAACATCAATAAGAGTAGCATCTTTACTGTACATTAGTTTGGTCATGATCTGACTAATATTGATGATTGCAGAAATCACAGGTAATGCTGGGAATTAGATGTGCCAATAGACAACTGTCAGCCGCTGTCATATAAGGCAAAGTAAAGTGTGGCATGAGGTTAGGCGACAAGGACAATCCTAACCCAAGATAATGTGGTAATTGATATATGTTACATGTGTATCAACACCAATACGGAAGCATGGCCTTTTGTTCATCGACAAAAAATACTGGAATCTCCAAGAAGAAAGGAAAGGGATGTGTAGCAAATTACACATCTCATTCAGTGGTGGAAGTGGAGAAGTGAGATGAGAAACTGCCTAATTTTTTTTCATGGATAACATTTTTAACCTATACATATACTATCAGTTGTGATGTATCATTGTTAAGCATTTGTATTTGACAACTTTGTGTTATTTTTTACATTTGATACTCTGTATTAATGTAGTTAACCAAACAACTGTTCCCGTATAGTGCCCGAGATAAATAAAAACCCGCGCTCCGTAGCGAAGCACGGGTTACAAACCTCGTTTAACTTAAAGACGTAATGTTATGAACTTTCTGAGTTTTGCATGATTAAAGTTATTTGCTCCTTCCCACACAACCAAATTCTTTCACTTGGTGATTTAAAGTTTAACTCAATCTCGACGACATTAAGCTTTTCTCATTCACTTGAATCTCTTAAAGAGCAATTAACAAAAACAATATTAGACTCATTTAGTAAATATTGCTAGGGCTGTAAATGAACTGAACGTTCAGTGAACATTTCATGAACCGTTCGGTAAAAAGTTCGTTTATGTTCGTTTATTTATTAAATGACGAACATGAACAACATTTTACGTTCGTTTAATTAAATGAACGAACATGAACAAAGTCTTGTCCATTTATTTATGTTCGTGAACGTTTGATTATTCATTTGTTTATGATCATATATATGTTTATGTTCGTCTATTGTATCTTTTTGTTATGTAGTTTTAAATTTGCTTTACTTAAACAATACAACACTAATAAAACACAACATTGTGTATATTTTTGTAGATTTTATGTTTATTTACGTTTGATCGTGTATGTTCGTTCGTTTATGTTCGTTTAGTGTCTTAATTAACGAACATAAACGAACATGAACAACCATATTTCTTAATAAACGAACATGAACAAGAAAATTCGTTCGTTTAAGTGATCGTGTTCGTTTATTTGTCCGGCTAAAATTAAATGAACGAGCATGGACAAGACTCCGTTCGTATTCGTCCGGTTCGTTTACAACCCTAAATATTGCAATGATTCATTTTTGTATCGTGAACTGACATCTTATTGCTAGTATTTTATAATATAAACTCCCGGTTAAAAGAAATGGCTATTATTCATACCATTATTTGCACTATAGAATATAGAAGCAATATAAAGAAGTAGAAACATGTAATCGACCCGACATGTTGAGATGATTTATTTAGTTATTCTATTAATGGACTATCGGTGAACTATGAATAGTATTTGCTATTTATCTTTTAGACACTTATCACACCTCTCTACCATTAGTGAATCTTTAGAACATATGGTATCTTAAGTCATGACGTAAATGGTTTTGAAAACGCCATTAGACGACACCATAATCATACCAGGCCTTGCGTTTTCGCATATTGATCTGTCATGATCAGCCCAAATTATCGCGAAAAACGCGATGATACTACGCCGAAGACCACATCGTGGCTCGTTTTTTCCAGACTAAGGATGTTTTATTTAGTTCTCTGTTTTAGTGACTTTTGTTGTTTCTGTCAGAACAGTTACCATGCTAACGATAATCAATTTATAATTTATTTAGTCAATAGTTCATTTATTGCTTGAATTATTCCTTTTTGAGCGGTTACATCTATATTTGATCACTTACCGGGAGATTTATCCCGCAAACAGCTTAAAATGTCAAACAACGCGTCCCGACACGGCAAAATACTGTCTATACTATTATAATACATTTTTAGTATGAAAATTATTTCTTTTGATATTTTTAAGACTAGACTAATCTTATTTTACACTTACCTAAAAATACGAGAACTTCGAGTCACGTTTATTTACGACTAGACACGCTACATATTACAGACAAAGACAAAAAAAATCAAATAGGGATTCCCCTCTCTCAGGATACTTGGTTCGATGGCCTTAAGAGGACAAGGAGACACCATTTTAGGCACCTTGTCCATGCATGTATGTTCCTTATCCTCATTTTATTTTCAAAAACACACACACGACACCAAAACACTCATCAAGAAAACTCTCTCACCCTATCTTTCTCTCTTGCTCGAACGACACAACACACACACATAAACCATACATTTTTTTTCATTTTGTTCAAAAATATGGAAGCTTAAATACATTCGGGGTGATCGTGTGGGTAAATAAGCAACGTTTGAATTGTTTGACTAAGCTTTAATCTTCATCTAAAACCCTAATTTGTAAGTAATCTTTTCTTCAAAATATTTGTACTTTTGTTAATATTATGATGCATAGTTGTACACTTTTTTTAGAAATCAAAAGCTAAAAATTTATTAAAGGATCTAAAGGGTGGCGTTTGGTTCGAAAGAAGAGAAAAAGGAAAACAAGGAAAGTATCATTTTAATATTTTGGTTGTATTGGTGAAATAATATTTTGGGTCATAAAATCTTATAGCTTATCCGGCTTATTAATAAGCACATAAGTGCTTATTATGGCTTATTTTGTTTCGGCAATAAAAAGGGAACAAAAAGGAAAGTGATTTTGGTCATTTAAACTTTCATCCAATTTTTATAGCTTAGTTTGTGGCTTATTTTTAAGACTAAAAAGATTTTATAGCTTAACGACTTATTTTTACGCTCATATGGCTTATTTTGGGCTTATATCATGTTCGGCCCAAAAGGACAAATAAGCCGCAGCTTATTTGTATCTTTTGTGGTCTTGGCTTATTTTTGTGGGTTAAGTTCTAGCTTATTTTGATACTAAAAATGCTTATTCGCGTATCTTGTAACTTATTAATTCTATTTTAGGCTAAATATATTTTTGGAAGTGTTTGTTTGGGCTTATACATACCACGACCCAACTAAGGCCCAATAGGCTTCGGCATATTTTTGGGGCTTTTCGTTCGGCTTATTTTCAACGTATTCATAACACTTATTTTTAGTCGAAAAGTGTCGGTTTAAAAGGTTGAATAGCTAGTTGTGGTCATTGGACCGGATAGTCCAAAACGAGCATATTAAGCTCGCGGCTTATGGCTTATTTGGCTACATGGCTTATTTGGTTGACTTTTGGAGTGTTAATGGTAGATAAATGAAGATCCTTTCTATTAACATTCGAGGTACTAAGAAAAGGAGAAAACGGGTGTGGATAAAGGAAATATGCTACAAAAATAACATCCAATTTTTAGGCGTCCAAGAATCAAAAATGACGCGCCTTGAATTGTTCTGTATTAAGTCTATGTGGGGGAACTATACATTTGATTATGCTTGTAGTTTATCCCGAGGTCGTTCAGGAGGTTTAATTTTGTTTGGGACCCGAATCATTTTTCAAGGATTAAATTTGGTCGTTGGTTGATAGTATATCATTGTTAAGGGAAGATGGACTACATTAGATAGTGTGTTCTTTATGATTAATGTTTATGGGCCTCAAGAGACGGGTGAAAAAATTGCCTTATGGAACCGGCTATTACAGTTCATGTCTAACCATGAAGGACATTTTGTTCTCTTTGGAGATTTGAACGAAGTTAGAGACGAAAGTGAGCGTAATGGCACTGAATTCCATGTCCTTGCGGCCCAACAATTTTAATGCTTTTATAACTGATGCAGGTTTACTTGAGCTCCCTTTGGGAGTTCGTAACTTTACTTGGATGAATAAGGCGGGCTCTAAGATGAGCAAGTTGGATCACTTCTTGATATCTCAACATGTTACTGATATTTTTCCGGATGTAAAAGTAATGGCTCTTCCTCGTGGTTGGTCAGACCACTCTTCAATTTTGCTTTATTGTGATAAGATTGATTATGGTCCGGTCCCATTCAAATTATTTCACTCTTAGCTTCAACGTGAAGGTTTTTAATGATTGTATTCGAAAGGCTTACGAAGAATGCTTGATTACTAATTCCCAACTGTCCTTTCACGAAAAACTTAGACATCTCAAAAATACTATCAAAAACTGGAATCACCAAGCTAAATGTAATGATATGTCTAGAAAACATGAGGTTATGAGGAAGTTAAAGGATATTGAAGAGAAGATCGACTCCAATACTGCCTTAGATAGTGAAAAAGAGGGACGTATGAAGCTTCTCAAAGAACGAGACGATATACAACATCTTGAAGATATGGATTCGATGCAAAAAGCTAGGGTCAAATGGGATGTTGAAGGAGATAAAAATTCTAAATTCTTTCACGGTATATTGAAGCAAAAGATGTCTCATCAAACGGTTCAAGGTATCATGATTGATGGTAATTGGGTTACTAACCCCCATCAAGTTAAAACGGCGTTTTGTGATTTTTACAAAGACAAGTTTGACATCTCTGATTCCTTGACTGACTTATCTACTGTTACGCCTCTTCATACCTTAAACCACAATGACAATTTGGAGCTGGAAAAGAATGTTTCTAACGATGAGATCTGGCTGGCCGTTTGGGACTGTAGGAGTCAAAAAGCCCCGGGACCGAATGGGTATTCTTTTCTTTTCCTAAAAACGTATTGGGATCTTTTGAAAGATGACGTGGTAAAAGCCGTGAGAGGTGTTTTTGATTCGTGTGAAATGCCTAAAGGTACAAACTCTTCTTTTATTACGTTGATCCCGAAGATAGCTAATCCTATTCATATTAATGATTTTTGACCAATCTCTTTGATTGGTATGCAATATAAAATTATTGCTATAGTCTTGGCAAATAGGCTCTCGAAAGTTATAGATAAAGTGGTGTGCAAAGAACAATCTGTCTTCATTTCAGGAAGATTTATTCTTGATGGTCCTTTGATGCTCAGTAAGATCATGTCGTGGTACAAAAAAAAGAAAAGAAATTTAATGGTCTTTAAGGTTGATTTTGAAAAAGCCTCCGACACCGTTAGTTGGAAGTTTCTTGATCACATGTTATCAAGTCTTGGTTTTGGAAACAAATGGCGCAAATGGATTAATGCTTGCTTACATTCTGCTAGAGCCGCTAGAGCCTCAGTTTTAATTAATGGAAGTCCTACTAGTGAATTCTCTATCAAGCGAGGTTTAAGACAAGCTGATCCGTTAAGTCCTTTCTTATTCATTATCGTAATGGAAGGGCTTCACATCGCATTACAAAATGCGGTCTCTTCGGGTCTTATTCAAGGGGCTTCAATTGGAGATTCAGGATATAACATATCCCATATTTTTTATTCGGATGATGTGGTGATTATTTCAGACTGGAATAGGCAAGACATGATTAATATCATCCACGTTCTTCACGTGTTTTATCTTGCTTTGAGCCTCAAAATCAATGTTTCTAAATCCAACGTCTATGGTCTTGGGTTGAACCCTCAAGATATTGAAGATATGGCTCGTGATACTCGGTGTGTCTCGGGTACGGTTCCTTTTTCTTATCTCAGATTACCTCTTGGAGCAAACATGAACCTCATTTCCAATTGGCAACCTCTGGTAGATCGTTTTCGAGCTAGACTATCCTCTTGGAAATCTAACACGCTATCCATTAGGGGGTCGTCTAACTCTTATTAAATCAGTTCTAGGAAGCCTTGGGATCTACTATTTGTCAATCTTCAAATGCCCTGAATCTGTTCTTAATTCCCTTGAATTGATGCAGGCCTCTCTTTTTTCTGGGGAGGTAGTGGCGAGAGAAAAAAAATTCATGGCTTAAATGGGAAAATGTCATGGCTTCGTTTGAAAAGGGTGGGCAGAATATTGGTAGCCTAAAAGCTTTAAATCTTGCTCTTCTCTAAAAATGTAGATGACGTCTTGTTAACAACCCTGATTCTTTATGGGCTCGGGCATTGTGGCTATTCACGGCGTGGAAACGGGGGCTGATCTTATAGGCTGCTACTGTAATGGCGTTTGGGCATCCATCATTTAGACTTATTCAATGCTTCATAACCGTAACCTTCTCCCGATGAATACTCTTAGTCATAAAGTGGGCAATGGTTTTCCCATCCGCTTTTGGAAAGATTCTTAGAATGGCAATGGTACTTTAATGTCCAGGTTTAACAGATTATTTCACTAAGATACAAACGAGGATTGTTTACTCTCTGATCGTAGAGTAAATGATTCATGGGTTTGGAATGGAAGAGGCAAGTCGAGGGTTCCAGAAATGAAGCTGCTCTTGATTCCCTACTCTCGGATTTAGGTCAGGTTCAGATCCTTGATGAGCCTGACTCGTGGCAATGGACTGTAACATTCTATATTTTCAGGTTATTTACGACGTCATATATTTTACTAATTATTTTTTTCTCGTACGTGCTTACTTTTAATTTTATTAGTTAAGTTAAATCGCGTAAGCTAAAATTTTTCATTTAGCGTAAACGGACACCAAATAAATTAAAGTTTACGTCAAGCCATCATTATATTATTATTACTAAAGTAATAATTAACTTATTATATTTTTATCGGTTACGTAAAACGTTACGTTTCGCGATAAATCACGTTTAGGCATACCCGGAACCCCCATAATTAATCTACGCTTCAATGAATACCCATGTTTATACCCAATACCCAAAGTGTTATTAAACATTTACCCAAGTTATCATTGTTGGTTAATGTACTCTGAATAAACTAGCTAGGTCATAAAATTCTTCAAGTAATTTACGATTATTTTAAAAACTATAATTATGGTAACTTGTAAAGAATGAATTGATATTTATGTAAAATTTCATAAACTCTTCTAGTTAACTCATCCCCTTCATATTTTCGTGTATATGAGCACTAGCAGAGACAGAAGAGACACAAATAAAACACACTCTAGGAACCATGTACTTCAACAACTAATCAATACGGGTCTGAAACATGTTTTTAGTGACCAAAGACTCCATAAAACCCTCCCCATTGTCCCTTGACCGGTCACCCCTCCCCCTTGGACTCTCTTAATGATCTTTGACTAGCATAGTTGATATAAAAAGGAGTGCAAACAATAATATGTCACACACTCTCTTAAACACTTTACAAAACAACTTTTTCTCTTCCTCTCTTGTTTACACCTACGGCAAATTAACAAACACCCCCCTATACAAATCCAAACTTTGAATATTATAAACCATACAAGCATACACACAAACATATCCTAAGACATACTAAGTTTGTTTGGAAGGTTTGGTTAAACCACTTTACTATGTTAAACAAGAAAAATGGTAAGATTAGGGGTTTTGGGTTTTAAAGGATCTTGCAAGCTTTGGTTATAATCTAAACGAAGGGTTTTGAAATTGTGATGGTTATCATATTCACACACCATAAGGTTAACTAAAACCCCTTTATGTCTTACATTTTCATTTTATGATATATGAGTTATATATAGTTAAATCCCATTAGATATGTTTAACTTGTAAAAAAATGGATTTTTTCTTGTAAACATGATTTTATGAACCTTATAAACATGTTTATGGTTGTTATTATTGATGTGATAAAAGGAATATATGTTAACATGTTGGTTTAAGTGGAAAATGTCTAAGTATAAACTAGTGATTAAAAGTTAATTAAGGAAAGTTATGATTTTATGTGAAGTTATGAACTTGTGATCTTGGATTAATGGACAAATTATGGATCTTGGACTATATAATATATATGACATAAGTATATTAAGAGTTATAAAGGAATTGTGGTATTTTAAATTGTTGAAAAGTATATATAAAACAATTATACAATTAATTATATAAAAGATACAAAAGGGGCTGTTTGGATTCGAAATCCAAACAGTAGGGTTTTCATTATTATAAAATACTACGCCTCATGACGATTCCAAAATGATAAGAAACTCGAATTTATAACGAAGAAGATACGCTAGTTACGATTTTTACGACGATAAATACTTTATAAAACTATTTTTATAAAAGTTACTATTCATCACAGGAAATTATATTTTTAAAACATCATTTATATGATATAACTTTTAATTACGAGAACGTGCTCGAAAGAATCGCTAAAAACGGAGTTAAAACGAATAAGTTACGACATTTACGAGATTTACGATAACTAAATCTATAAAAATAAATATATAACTGTTATGAACAGTAAAATCACTATTCATCAGAAAAACTCAAATTTTGAAAATGTTATATTTTGATAACTCGTCTTAATACGAAGGCGTGGACGTAAGAAACGAAAGAAACAGACTTAAAACGAGAAAGTTACGCCAGTTTTACTAAAGTATACTTATAAACGTTTTTACTTTATAAATATGATTTCACTAAAACGATTAGATGGTGATGTAGCTATATAGAATTATATATGGTATTAGTTAATCAAAGTACTATATTACTAGGGAGTTTCATAATAAGGCCTCTTCGGGGTGGCGTATCGACGAGTTGTTGGATTTACGATTTAAAGTGTCCTAGCTCCTCATACGTCACTACATGACCTCTTAATTATGATAGCCCGAACGATAGTATGATGAGCTATACGACCTATAAATAATCAAAGTGTTTAGTACTTATACGACCTATATTGGATTAGGTTGCCTTCGGATTCCTTCGTGACGCATTTTTCTATTGTGAATACTTGTTGATTACCATTCACTCGAGGTGAGTTCATAGCCCCCTTTTTACTACGTGATTGTTTTACAAAATCTACGGGGTGAATTACATTGCTTGTTTTACTATTGGACACAAGTGTTTTTCTAAGTGTTTTCAAAGTGTTTACAAAGTGTATGCTATCCAGATTACTGCCTGAATATTATTGCTAAGTTACCTTATTGCCGTGAAGTCCCTATTTATCATGAACCGTTAATTGCTATTGTAGTAAGCGCGAGTGTTGTGGATAGATCTATCGGGACTGACAATCCCCACCTTTCCTTGGGTCACTAGTTTGATCAAGGTGCATTTAACATTGAGAGGTGTTAGGTTGTTGGCAAGCATCCTATATTCTGATTGGGGCACAAATCTAGTTAAGGCTTCGGGGTCATGAGCTTAGTGCAATAATAAACGTTTTGGACTACTGAATGTGTTTCAGAGTCTACTATTACTTCGATCTTGTGGTCCACCCTTTTTACCGATAAACCTATGATTTCACTCAACCTTTGT